>JACCGJ010004820.1:0-15508 GCA_013407085.1 Atriophallophorus winterbourni
GTTAACAACGCTACGAAGCTGATACCCGGAGTATTTCCGATCATGACAGATAACGGACTAACTGATTCTGTGCTGGAAACCGCTAACGCTCTAGCCAGTTTTTATTCACGAGTTTTCACTACGAAGGATGAATTACAACGGTCAGCATTGTCAGCACCAATTGTGCCGGAGACTAAACGCGATGTATGCATCAGTTCGGAAATAGTGCAGCACCACCTACGTAAGTTGAATATCAACGAGTCCCCGGGAGGTGACAGAATCGCACCTGCAATCCAGCGTTCATGGAAAATGCAGTTGACTCTGCTAATCCGCCAGACACAAACCAAGCACCACCGGTGATAACCACTTCCTTAAACTCGACTATTTCAACGCCCGCCACCACAACAGCTAGGCGAGCGAAACGGCAACCCGTAAGGTTCGCCGACTATGTAGCACATTTTATAACGTGTTATCACTTGTTATATGCACGTGCATGCTTCACGTACCTCATCACTATAACTCGGTCGTGGCCAAAAACCCATGCACCGGGAAGGGTTTTCTTCTTCTTTGGTACACATGCACCTCCAGCTGTAGAAATCGTGGCACGCGCCATCCCCGGATCACCGACGCCTGTCGCCATTCTATCCGGTAACCTGAAATACACGCATCATTCGTGTATCCCCTCGGTACGCATGTACCTGCCGAAGTGGAAATCGTGGCACGCGCCACCCCCGGATCACCGACGCTGGTGTCCATCCTACCCGGCAGCCTCAAACATGACCACACGCCGTCCAACACGGGCGGTCTTCCAAGACGTCATTGACCGTGTCAGCAAGCATGACACTGTCTCAATCGACAGAGACAAACCGGCTTTCATGGACGAGGAAGTTATCCCAAATGACCCAACGCCAACCCCGCACAACTGGTCACGCTGTAATAATATTCAAATAAATTCAGAATTCATGCGATCAGCAAATATTTTTGAGACAAATATGAAAAACATATAGATATATATAGATTATATATATAATTATATATACTATTATATTTCTTCTCTATATATATATATATATATATAAGTTTTAATTTACCGAGGAAACATTTCTGGCGTTAAAATCCTAGATATTATTTTAAGAAGACTTAAGATGTCCAGGCATATTTTTAAACGACACTCCGATACCAAAAACTTCTTTTTAAACGAATATCTAGGATTTTAACGCCAGAAATGTTTCCTCGGTAAATTAAAACTTATATACGTCCTGTTATCGTATATACCTTCCAAGCCTGGGCACAATGGATGAGGAACGATATCGAACTACTTGACAGGATTTATGTTCGTGCGACAAACTCGGTTCGCCGTTACAAATATTTTTCTTCAAATGTGCGAATGTTAGAACTGGATCTATACGATTTTAGCCAACGACGTATACGTAGTGACCTCATGTTGGCTTTCAAAATCTTGCATACTGAGAACTTATTTCCCTAAATACTTGCTGATGCCTAATCGTCTTACTTAAACACGAAAACATGCACAGTCTCTAAACATCATACAGTCGCGCTTGGATATTCGTGAAAGTTTTTTTTTCGCCAGGAATTCATTCAATTTGAAACATTTTTTTGCATGAAGAATTCACAAACTCGGAATCTGTTGCGGTTTTTGATTCCAAACTGGATGCGTATATGACGAACCATGCGGTATGTGATTGTCTGTATTGATTTTTGTTAGATCCTTTATTCTATGGTTATCGGTAAGCTAACTGCTCTGTCTACCATAAAATATTCTGAGTTCTGCGATTTGAGTTCAGAGTTCTCAATGATAATCAAATAAACTGCATCGTCACTTTCAAGCAGGTAATTTCTTTGCTGCTTGAATACATATTTTTTGCCCCGAAATTTTTAAACGAACATGCATCCAGATTTGGGAGGAACAATTCCATCGCACGCCATCGCGATGACAAGTAGTTCTCGGTCAATGGTCCTTAGTTCCATGCACGCTGCTTGATCTGCTTTCGGCAGTCATGAGATGAATATGCGCATTCCCAGATTGCAGGCGACGTTTTCACTATGCCGCCAGTGTAAGCAGTCAACAATAAGGTCTTCGAAACACGCGAATTTAATAATCACAGCTTTCAAATCTCTTTTGCACATGCCTATGTAGTGCAGGTGCGTTATGAGCACTAGTGTATCTTACGGATTACGACCATTTTTCATTGTCCAATCGTGGCAAAATCATTAAATGCGACGGTGTCATAGTAGGGTGAAAATGCTTTGTAGACTAAATTTCGAAACATTTCAGCATTGGGCAATTTGTCCATCCACGATATGTTGATAATACGAAGGAAGTTTTGTAGATAGAAATCATTCAGCTTCCGTTCATGACTTACATAGGTGGTACGTGTTAAACTACCGCGCAATGATGCATTTATTGCACACGTGATTTTTAAAATTATCTTTGTCTCAACAGTACATTTGTGATTACCCCAGAAAAGATAGTTTAATCGGTACAAAATGAGAGTTGCATTCAAAATCCGCTTATAAATCAATAATTGAACCAAGATTAGTGAAGTGATGTTCTGTTTTAAGCTGACAGTTTTCAACGATGATGATAACCATGGCGATTGAGCAAATGGTGTGAAAACTGTGTTCTTGGTCATGAGGATTATCAGCCTAGAGACATCACATGCTCACAATATCACTACATTGATGATGGTAGAAGCTGTTACGAGTTAGCAATAAATGTTGCATCACCGGCAAAGTGACGGCTTTTGTTTAGCACATTTGATAACACGGGTTTTCCTCTCATGCAGTTCTTATCTACTAAACCTTGCCCTCACAAACTTTGCGTGGAAAAAACTTTTTGTACGCCTCCTAAAGTCGTGTCCCTACAGGGTAGCAAATACAAAGCAGATTAGCCTAGGAGCAAAAACATATTCATGTTAGACGATGAGTCGAATTTCAAATTCTTCTAAACTGCAACCCTTACCCGTTGGCGGCAGAATAAAAAATCTTCTTCACCCATAAACACACAGCACGACCAGTTTCTGGGTGTTTACGCTCATTAGATGTGGATAGTGAGGTCAGAATTCACATGCCTTGAAATAGTAGAGAAACAAAGATCAAGGTAGGAACTTGCAAGCCACGCGTTGAAAATATTGGTACGAGCCATCTGTTTAATCACATGTTTACTATACTGAGGTAGTGCGCTCGGCAAGTACAGACTCCTGTGTATTTGATGCAAAATATTCGAATACATTCTGAGCTAAATATAAAAGGCCAACCTGTACAGGAATTTGTTAGCAAATGAATAAAGAGGCTCTACACAATGAATCCCCAGAAAAGGAAAACATGCTAAAATTGTTTCGTCATATACCCCTGCGCTGCAACCAGACACTACTAAACCACGAACCGGTATCGTTTGCTAATAGTAGATTTAACCGTCAACCTGAAATGCTGCTGATTGATTGAACACTGTTAATTACAGAAAGCACATCGCAATAATTTTCATATTTGCTTTGAAATATCTACAATTCACTCTCAAGCATAAGGGAATTATGCGCTCACAATGTGCAATAATTATCAACATCAACCACGAAAGGCCAACCTGATAAATAACAAACAATATCCTAATGAACCCTGATGCACTCACATTATATCGCCGTACTGAATCACTAACAGAACCGAGAACACTCGATCCATGAGTTGCGAAAGATAAACAACGTGGTTTGCTCAGATTTCATCTAACGTGTTTGGCATTTTCGCACATATAGCAGAATAATCAGGCAAATTACACTCAATTCGCTATCACAGCATATAAGACTGTTTCGAAATTGAAATATGTTAATTTAATGATTGCTTCACTTCAGTTTCAAAGTATTGATCTATTTCGAACTTAATATTTCCAAATTCAGTAGAGAGATCTTTGTCAGCAATTTAGGAAATGTGTTCTCAAGCCCAAATGTAACGCAATTCTCCAAATCAGTTAGATGTATGTTAAACTGCAAATCAGATCACGATCAACTGTAATAGATTTTGGAAGCCTTATTATTTAATTATCACCAGCAGCTGACTCGAAACCGTTTCAAACAAAGCATAACCACTGTTTATATACAATTTCCTTAAAAGATCGCTGCGTGTTAATTAGCTTGAATCTTTATCGCAAATGTGTCCATGATGGTCATGCGAACAAAATAGTGAAAGTAAGAACAGTGATCGCGATATGTCCTGGATAAATCTGCAGATATATGTGACTGTCTAACATTTGTTTCGCAAGTGTTTTATATTCACAAGTAAGCACAAAGAACTTATACCCGAAAGAACAGCAACAACAAACGACCGCACTTGTGAACGAAACCAGTGTCATATTATTGATCGACAAATTTCAAAAGCGTGGCGCGTTGGTGATCGATCGGAAATAAATAAGTCAACGCACACAGCGGACAGGTCTATGCAGCGTAGACACAACACCACTCTCCACTTTACTGTTTGAGCCAATCCACCACGCTTGGTAGTGGTCGACGGGTTTACGTACCCTGTGCGTTCTTCGCAATTGGCT
Source organism: Atriophallophorus winterbourni (assembly GCA_013407085.1). Taxonomy (NCBI): domain Eukaryota; kingdom Metazoa; phylum Platyhelminthes; class Trematoda; order Plagiorchiida; family Microphallidae; genus Atriophallophorus; species Atriophallophorus winterbourni. The sequence goes on from JACCGJ010004820.1 coordinate 4,532, forward strand.
ATACCCTCCAGCTTGTGGTTGCTGCGTTGCTCTGTTACATACGGACAGTTGTAATGGCCGATCCTCGGAAGCACAATAGACGCGTCTGGCATTAACTTTTGTACTATCCTCTAATTCGTAAGTTCCGGGTGTACACACAGTTTTTATTTTCGTGGGTGCTTTGAAAGCGCTCTCCCCCTTGAACCAATTTTGTTTTTTAACGCGTACAGTTGAACCAGGTTAGAGAGTTTGCCCATGCCGCCTGTATTTGTTTTGATAACATTGACGACGAATCTGCTCGTCATTATTCATTCTCTTCGCCGGTCGGAATGCGGCATTCAACTTCGTACGAACTGATCTCCCAGACATAAGCTCACTGGGAGTTTTTCCTGAAGAGCTCCTGAGAAAAACTGGTCTGGAGGTGGTATCTACCGTAGTCAGAAGACGGCGGTGGAGATGGTTTGGTCATGTCTGCAGGATGAATCTCAGTTCGCATACGAAGGTAGACATTCACTGGCGTCCGCAAGGTGAACGAAAAAGGGGACGGCTCAAGGAAACTTGGCGCAAAACGTGGGAACGCGAACCACATGCATAAGGATTCACGGTGCAGACAGCAACGGAAGCAGCGGCAGACCGAAACCACTGGCGTGAAGTTGTCTTCGCCTCATGTGGCACTCCGCACGGAGAGGACTGAATGAGCGAGTGAGTATGTGGTGCCGTTTGGTATGTTGATAAAGCCAGAATTAGGGCGTCCTCCCACGAATCACCTTGCAACTGTATGTCTTGTACGGACTCCTTCAGTGTTCTGTTAAGAGGCTCAACCATTCCGTTTGCTGCTGGATTATAAGGCACTGGTGAAGTGTGCTTGATGCCATTGAAGCGGAGAAATTCTGTAAACTCGTTGCTACGAAATTGTGGACCGTTATCCGTAACTAATTCCTCGGGTAATCCGAATCTCGCGAAAAGATACTGCAACCACTTGATCACGGTTTTTGACGTCACCTCACCACAAAGTAGTGCCTCAGGCCATTTGGTGTAGAAGCAAGTTGTAACAAGCATGTTTCTTTTAGATGACGGAGCTCGCATAAAAGGGCCCATGATGTCAATTGCTATTTTTGCCCAAGGGTGCATAGGATAGTCAATCGGTTGAATGGGGGGTTGTATTGGTATGGCACATTTATCAGCGTGTTGACAACATGCACACTGACGAACAGCAGCTTCAATTGAGGCATTCAGTCTTGGCCACCAATAGTATTCACGAATACGTGATTTAGTTCGTACAATTCCGGGATGTCCTTCGTGGCCACATGCAATCACTGTTGGTATTAAAGTTTCCGGAACAACGATACGGTTGCCTCTTGTGATGCAATGATCCACGAGAGACAATTCGTGTCTCACAGCATAGAACGGATTCAACTCAACAGGAATAAGCTTCTTACTTGGCCAAGCAGTCTGGAGGTATCCGCGAAGCTTTTGTAGTAAACTATCTTTTTCGGTATGATCATTTATCAACCTCTGTGTTATAGCTCCCAGATGGTTAACCTCCAAATTAGCAATCAGTGTCACCTCGGTTAGATCTTCATTTTCATCAACATTTTCCATTGGTAAACGAGACAAAGCATCCGGGACGCGGTTTTGTGATCCAGGAATATATTTTACTTCAAAGTCGTAAGCTAACAATCTGGAATACCAGCGACTGATTCGAATGGGCTTCTGTCCTTTATTCCCGCGGCACAACAGGGTTGTCAGTGCTGTATGGTCAGTTCGCAGTGTGAAACGACGGCCGAAAAGGTAAATATGCCAACGTTCACAGGCCCAAAGGCAAGCCAGTGCTTCCTTTTCTCCCGCGGAGTAGTTTCTCTCGGTTTTCGATAAGGTACGTGATGCATAGGCAATAACTTTTTCAGTCCCCTGCTGCATCTGTGACAGAACTGCTCCAAGCCCAACATCTGACGCGTCAGTTGTAACAAACGTCGGGCAACCCTCATCAAAAATAGACACTGTGGGAGATGAGGACACATCCGGCGGATCTGATTATATGCATCGTCCTGAGCCGACTTCCATTCGAATGCTACGTCACGTCTGGTGAGCCGACGTAGGGGCTCTGTGATTGTGGCAAAATTATGTAAATGTCGAAGGTAATAGGAACACAATCCTAGAAAATGTTTGATCTGTTCACTGTCCTGTGGTTTCGGGCATTGCAATATTGCCTGTGTGTTTTTTACATTCGGCCGAACGCCTGCGGATGAAATTAAATGACCCCAAAATTCGACTTCTTGAGCACAATATTGGCATTTCTGAATGTTCAGACGTAGGTTCAAAGAATTGAGGCGATGCAACACTGTATTAAGATTAATTTCATGCTCTTCCAAAGATAATCCGAAAACACAGATATCATCCATATAGGCAATGCAGCCGGGTATGTCGGACAATGCTAATGTGATAAATTTCTGCCAGGCTGCTGGAGCGCTGTTAAGACCCATAGGCAGAACTTTGTACTGATACAATCCATTAGGTGTAAGAAAGGCTGTCAGTGGTCTAGATTCGTTTGTCAAAGGCATGTGGAAATATGCACTTCGGATGTCCAGTTTTGAGAAGATTCTTGCTCCTGAGAGCTTCACCATCAATTCATCAGCTGTAGAAAGTGGAAATTTTTCCACAATGACATATTTATTGAGCATTCTTAAGTCAGTGCATATGCGAATGTTTCCGTCTTTCTTCCAAACCGCTACCAAGGGATGCACCCATTCAGAACATTGTATGGGTTCAATCGATTCATCTGCAACCATCTTGATCAACGCATCACAAACGGAACTGCGTTTTGCCAAAGGAATGGGCCGTGGCTTAGATATAGCAAAAGGTCGAGCATCAGACCGTAGATGTATCCTGTGCTTGCCGTTCGGGATTCGTCCCAATTCATCCCGAAACAAGTTAGGGAACGAGGTTCCAGTTTATCAATACAACCGCAGCAATCGTCATTTTTTCAATAGAAGGGGTCACTTGCAGCGATACCATAGCATTTCGACCAAGTAACGGTTTGCTGTTAGTTTGCGACACGTAAACGGCAACAACGGATTTAAACTCCCTTTCCAGAAATAAGGGCACGTTGAGAAATCCCAGAATGGGCACAGGGTTTTTCGAGTAACTTCCAAAAACATTAGTCGATGGTTGAATAGGGAATGACTGTAAATGCGTACAATAAAACTCGTACGGAACGATTGTTATTGGACAAGCTGAATCTAATTCCATAGGCAAAGTTATCATTATGTCACCCAAGCAAAAATGTACTGTACGGATATCAGAAGAAGGTAATTTGGGTTCAATTACAGAGCATGTAGTTAGTTCGTGACTAGAAATGCCATAAATATGTTCAGCTTCCGATGTTGCTGTATTAGAATCGACCATGTCTGTGTCACTTGTATTAACTTCAGAAACTGTTTGAGACCGACATAGACGAGCAAAGTGACCGAAAACGAATCTGTGATTGCTTTGTGAGGGGTACAAACATTACTAACAACCTTCTGTATTTTGTTCAGTAAAGAAAACAATTGTGTTTACGGTGATTTGCAAAACCGATCCAGTTAACTCAGAATATTACAGTGCGATGTATACTCAAAAGTTTAGTACTATAGACTTGTGTGTCGGTCAATTTATTCTCATTCAGCATTAGCAATAGCAAAAACGATTTTGGACAACGTTTCGTTTCTGACACTAACGCTTAATCAGACCAATAGCGATAGTCAGCTATCATTAAACAATCATATCCGCTCCCAGTTTTATTTGATTTATGTGAACGCTAAGCGTATCTGGAGTATCAACACTGATCCCTGCATTGTATAAGTGAATTAACACTCCCGAGAATAAATGTTTCGTTTGATGGTGAAAGCAAAACCGCCAATTCAATCTTCTTGACGATCAATAATTTCTCGCACACAGCCAGCAGATCATGTGAGTGCAGCGCACGCCAATTTTGTAAAACGCAGCAGAGGTCACTGAATGATCAATAGTTTGAATCACCAAAGTATATGAATAAGCTCTGAGTGAGTTCATTTGAACAGGTGATGATTCAAAGCATAAAATGAAAGCCATTTTATACGAGCATCACATCACACTGGCTATGGTTCATAACAAAACACGCATTATATTTTGACGAACAGAATATATTGTTGAAAATTGGTGTACACGAGTAACGTCATTTTCTCCGCTTTATATATATTAGATAATCTAATTTAGGTGTATAAAACTAATTAGTATATAAATTTCGCGGAAACGAATAATTTAATGAAAATCGGACTGATTTATGTTCAATGTCATGCAAGCTAGTGGAGCAAGCAAAGCCAGTCGGTGATCAGTTTAAAATAAAGCAGGTACTGACCGAATAAAAACATCTTGCACATTTTAGCCGTGAATGGAGTACAATCAGCATATATTTACAGGCCCATTATTCCTTTCAGTGAATATATCCTGTAATGTACCTCTTGGGATGTTGAATATTTTGTTTATTCGGAATTAGTATTCTCTGTTTCGTCGAAAGGAAAGGTTGAAAACATCCGTGTAACGTATCTTTACACTTTATGTCTTGTTTCGTATGCTGTTCGGTGTTCAGTGCTGCTCGATTTGTTCAGTGGTGATGGGTTAGCTGCATTATATCTGAATCCTCTAATACCCTGACCGCGTAGCTTTCTATACGACTCGCCTCAGGTATGTATTCATGATATCTGGGAAATTCATGAGCTGGAATTTCCTAAAAACCAGCTTCAGTAGTAGTATCGTTACTCCTATCGATTTTGTGAAGGCAGTTATATTTTGAAGTTAAATTTTTAAATATGTGCATGTCAAGATACAATTTTCGAGGGCATGCAGAGTATACTTGAATCCCTTATTTTATGAGCCCGAAATTTGTTAAATATAAATGATCGATTGATCTGGAATCATCACCCATGAAGCGTCTAAATAACGTGTTGTTATAGCATGCATATATCGGATGTACGGATGCAACGACTTCGAGTTTTCTGGTCAACGTTGTTGTGTAACGAACTAACTTCGATAAAATCAATGATTTTATTCTCAAACGAATGCAGGGAGAGTACACTTATGAAAACAAATGGGGGATTTAAAATCGCCAATGCTTAGCATCTGATTAGTTGTAACGCTCGTTAAGTGTTTCAAGCATTGAATTAGCTTATCATTAAAACAGCTTTCCGATGATATATAACGGCAAATGATACCGATCGAAGATTCATCTCCATTCACCAGGTTTACTAAACACCATATCGTATCAGGAAGGCTGAGGTCATGAAGATTGATAATGTCACAGTGCGCTACACGTTTAAGACCGTATACAGCAACTTCACCGCCGGATCTAAGGCGATCGCCAAAGAGTAGTCACATTTTCATGACCGACAGCTCAAGGACAGCCATGTAGGGCTGGAAGAAATTCTCCATATCTTAAAAGAAATCGAGTGAAATTTAGTCACCAAGCTCGCATATTTCAGCCAAATTTGATATTTGTGAGCGAGAGAGATTAGCCTAGCGCAAGTTCATTTCATGTGAAAATCGATACAAAATCGATAAGTGCGTGCGAATCGCGGGGTGACAGGGCTAACGTTGAATCGAGCGTTATCGGTGTCCGTTCAAACAACGTAGCGTACGTCAGGGATTTATCCTCGTTAAAATGAGAGATTTTTTCTGCCGTCTCGCAATTGCTTTGCGAGTCGGATCTAAATTATTAAATAGTCAGTATGATGTGATGATTGTATAAAAACCGCTTTGTTTTTATGATGTGAATCATCACCCGTAAAATGAACTCACTACGAGCTTATTCATATACTTTGGTGATTCAAACTGTTGAACATTCTGTGACCTCTGATGCGCTTCACAAACTTCGCGTGCGCTGCAGTCAGATGAAGTGCTGCTCTATGCGAAAAGTATTGATCGTCAAGTTTTGCTTTCATCGTTAACCGAAAACGTTAGTCTTAAAAGTGTCAATTCACATATGCATGAAAAGGATTAGTGTTGAATCGGCTAATACGTTACGCATTCACATCCGTCGAATACAAATTGAAACCTATAAGATTGGTTGAGACTGTCTTGACGGCCGCGCATTGTCTGACACAGCGTTAATGTCTGAAGCGAAACGCTTTCCAAGATTTCCTCGAACAGATTGATTACATATTTCTGTGAATTTCGTATTCACGATCGGTATGAAGCATCGCTTTCGCTATTGCTGATGATAAATGTGACAACAAATGACTGACAATCAAATCTATGTTTCATACCGTTTAACTATTTACATTCTTCTGTGTTCTTCTTGGTTTAATCAATCGGTTTTGCTAATCACGGTGAAAACATTTGTTCGCTTAGCTGAACAAAACACAGCAGATTGTTGTTGCACCCCTCACATTACAATAAAAGAACGAATAAACGAACATCCGGAGAGGTTGTTCGCCCTTGCGAAACAATTGTGAGAGTGTCCTCAAAATGTCTACCAATGCCCTCATGTATGAAAGCGAATTATAGAAAATTGAAATCTAAGTTGAAAATTATTGCGATGCGTTTTCTGTGATAAACAGAGTATAATATGTCAGCGGCATTTTAGGTTGTCGTTTAAATATACAGTCAGCAAAAGATACCCGTTCTTGGTTTATTAGTTTCGGTTGGAGCGCAGTGTTATATGGTGAAACAATTTTAGCAAGCTTTTCCTCTTTGGGGATTCATTGTTTAGAGCCTTTATTAATCATGTGCCAACAAAATTTGGTAATGTTTGGCATCCGATATTTCACTCAGAATGTATTTGAATTTTTCTCCATTTAATACACAGGAGTCTGTACATGTCGAGCTCGTGATCTCAAACATAGTAACAGTAGTAGTGTACATACACATATTCTATGGAAAGCATACATATATTTCTTAGGTTAATCATCAACGATATGCTGAAAGATGCATGGGATGTACCAAAAATAAATATTACTTAGAATAATGTGGTGCTCATCCGAGCAGACTATTCAACAAACCATTTGTTATAAGTGTTCACCATTAAAAACACTTTTGGTTTACAGAGGCAAGATTTTTTTAAAACCCAGAAAATTATCGAAATTATTATACAATATTCGAGCTACGTTATGCAAGTTACTATATCACTTCGATCTATGTTTGTCATAAACCAGTTTGGTTGGAATACATTCGAAATGCTTTCGATCTAAAGTGCAGGACACTAAACTATGGTAAAACTAAAGTGCATGACGCAACAAAATTACCGAATACGTTGCTCGCGATCTCGGATTAAATAAATAAACTATAACGGGCGAACAATTTAAGCGAAAACATTTCAAGAAACATGTGGAGCTGGACAATGTCGAACCTCATCGCAGGTTAGATCCTGATGCCTTTGCAGACAAACATTAGAAGACGCTTGAACAGGAAAAGCCGATTTCGGACACGTATGTTCAAATGTAATATCTCATGAACTCCAACCCCTCAAAAATAACCGGGACCTTCGTCCATTAGCGACCGAATCTCCTTCTTGAATGAAACGGCGATAGGAGCATTTATAACAGATTTGGTCACATGTTAGCATTGCACTGAGAAATCTGTTCCAGAACTCTTCTTCAGAGCAGGTTGATTACAACGCCTACATTTTTGTCGGATAGCTTTGAATAGTTGAGCGATCGTATAACAATGTACTGCCTCAGGCCATTTGGTGTAGAAGCAAGTTGTAACAAGCATGTTTCTTTTAGATGACGGACCGCGCATAAAAGGGACCATGATGTCAATTGCTATTTTTGCCCATTGGTGCATAGGATAGTCAATCGGTTGAATGGGGGGTTTGTATTAGTATGGCACATTTATCAGCGTGTTGACAACATGCACACTGACGAACAGCAGCTTCAATTGAGGCATTCAGTCTTGGCCACCAATAGTATTCACAAATACGTGATTTAGTTCGTACAATTCCTGGATGTCCTTCGTGGCCACATGCAATCATTGTTGGTATTAAAGTTTCCTGAACAACAATACGGTTGCCTCTTGTGATGCAATGATCCACGAGAGACAATTCGTGTCTCACAGCATAGAACAGATTCAACTCAGCAGGAATAAGCTTCTCACTTGGCCAAGCAGTCTGAAGATATCCGCGAAGCTTTTGTAGTAATCTATCTTTTTCGGTATGATCATTTATCAACCTCTGTGTTATAGCTCCCAGATGGTTAACCTCCAAATTAGCAATCAGTGTCACCTCGGTTAGATCTTCATTTTCATCAAAATTTTCAATTCGTAAACGAGAAAAAGCATTCGGGACGCGATTTTGTGACCCAGGAATATATTTTACTTCAAAGTCGTAAGCGAACAATCTGGAATACCAGCGACTGATTCGAATGGGCTTCTGTCCTTCATTCCCGCGGCACAACAGGGTTGTCAGTACTGTATGGTCAGTTCGCAGTGTGAAACGACGGTCGAAAAGGTAAATATGTCAACGTTTGCATGCCCAAAGGCAAGCCAGTGCTTCCTTATCTCCCGCGGAGTAGTTTCTCTCGGTTTTCTATAAGGTACGTGATGCATAGGCAATAACTTTTTCAGTCCTCTGCTGCAGCTGTGACAGAACTGCTCCAAGCCCAACATCTGACGCGTCAGTTATAACAAACGTCGGGCAAACCTCATCAAAAATAGACACTGTGGGAGAAAGCATACATTTATTTTTTTAGTTTTATCATCAACGATATGCTGAAAGATGCATGGGATGTACCAAAAATGAATATTACTTAGAATAATGTGGTGCTTAGCCGAGCTGACTATTCACCAAACTATTTGTTATACGTGTTCACTATTAAAAAACATTTTTGATTTACAGAGGAACATCTTTTTAAAAACCCAGATAATTTTCGAAATTATTACACAATATTCGAGCTACGTTATGCAAGTTACCATATTACTTCGATTTAAATCGTTCATAAACCAGTTGGGTTGTAATACATTCGAAATGATTTTGCACTAAAGTGCAAAGCACTAAGCTATGGTAAAACTAAAGTGCATGACGCAAACAAAATTACCAAATACGTTGCTCGCGATCTCTGATTAAATAAATAAACTATAACAGGTGAACAATTTAAGCGACAACTTTTCAAGGAACATGTTGAGCTGACCAATGTCTACTCTTATCGCAGGTTAGATCCTGATGCCTTTGCAGACAAACATTAGAAGACGCTCGAACAGGAAAGCGGATTTTGGACTCGTATGGTCTAGTGAAATCTCTCATAAACTCCAACCCCATAAAAATAACCGCGACCTACGTTTATTAGAGACCGAATCTCCTTGTTGAATGAAACGGCAATAGGAGCATTTCTAACAGAGTTGGTCACATGTTAGCATTGCACTGAGAAATCTGTTTCTGAACTGTTCTTCAGAGCAGGTTGATAACAACGCCTACATTTTTGCCGGATAGCTTTGAATAGTTGAGCGATCGTATAACAAATTTTCTTATATGTGATGCTGTGATAAGCATTTGCTAAGTCAGGCATGACGTACTGATCAATTTTCTATCAGCTTTCCCATTGCACAATCAAGACATTTCAGAGCTGCAATTCTACAACATTTGATGATTGTTCAAGTTGTATATGCTTCACGATCGAATTCTGTACATATTTGCGTAGAGATAATACGCAGCATGAACGTAAAAAGCGGTGTTTGTTCTTCATATTATATCAATGGAAATAACTGGCAAATCAATTTTTGATTCACTCGTAATCCAATTATTGTTGTTTAACACTCAGTCGTATTTTCTCAAGTATAGCCTATAGATCGATTGAGGAAACGTCCCAAAAGTTACAACCACAAATAGTTTGAAAGATTTCATGTCAGAATAAGAGATAAAAACTTTCATCTGATTTCAGACTTCGCCAGGTAAGTTTCGTAGCATCGCTTAAGCTTCCGTTGTAGCTTTACTGTGTTGTTCCTCGAAGCCTTATAGCACGACCAATTTCTATAGGTTGGCAAGGCTGTGTATCTCCGCCAGTGTCTGACGCGCCTAATAATATTGCGTCGCACCACAGGAGTCCACCAAGGTGGCTTGTTCTTTAGCCGTATAGGTCGAAAAGGACAGTAAAGGTCTTGAAGACTTAAAATATTGAGCATAATAACCGACCATTTACTTTCGATGTCATTGGTTTCAGAGAACCAGTCACATCGTAAAGCGGAAAGCCGTACAGCATTCCAGTAAACTTGATTTAGATTACGCCTGTATTTGACTGGTGGCTTATGAAAACAGATAATTGCCTGGAATATTATGGTGACATGGTCATTTTTCCCTAGAGGTGAGAAAGGTGGTAAGAAATGTTTTGAACATCTTTAGGACCCTTAGACAAAAGTAGGTCCAGTGTTGATGGTGAATGTCCATCTCTGTACCTAGTTTTCTCACTTACGTGCTGATGAAGCGCACTGGATTGCATCCAATCGAGATATACCTGGGAAATTCTATCACAGGTTGACTGAGTGTTCCAGTGAATACCCGGTAAGTTGAAGTCACCTATTAAATAGACACGTGGGGCAGTTTTGAGCAACCTGGTGAGAAGTTCCCTAAGTTCCTGGTCCTCCTCCTCAGAAGCGCCGGGTGCCCTGCATAAGCAGCCTAATGCAAAAGAAAGCCTACCGTCTGTGACGATTGTCGAGACCAGCTGGATGCCGAAGGTGGCCATTTTGATGCCAGAGTCTTGGTATTTAATACCATGTTGTAGTAGTATTATAGCTCCTCCGCCGCGTCTACCATCTGGTCTATCCGATCTGATGGCTGTATATGTCGAAAGAAGATCAACTGGAATAATGTCTGCATCTTGAAGCCAGGTCTCCGATATACCTAGGATCCTAGATTTACTATTGGAGGCTTTCTACATTAATTCCAGCCATTTACTACGCACGCTGCAAGCATTTGTGTATAGTATGCTCACAGCATTTCGATGTACTCCGCCTAATTTCGGACAACCCTCGGGCGCAAAACCCGAGGTATTACCA
>JACCGJ010004821.1:0-14629 GCA_013407085.1 Atriophallophorus winterbourni
CCGAGATTCGAGTGTATATTCTTTCGATATTATTATGTGAGAGATGTAAACCAAGACATCATAGTCACCTGATCAGCAGAATGAGGACAATGTGGTAAGTATTATTCTGATAGCTGCAATTTAGTTTGTTTCTGCGAGCAAATATTACAAGTCCGCAGGTGTTTAGCACATAGAAAAGCAAATTTCTGAATTCTACTTCATGTGGGGCTGTATATTGTAAAAATAAGCTGAAAAGTAGAAAAACCCTTTTTGATTATTTTGTGAAGAATGTTTACTTGTAAATAATATGTCAGCAGCTGCACAATCAGGCAACCACAAAGCGGAAATAACGACGCATGAAGAGTGCCAATCTTCCCTATACAACACATCTATGACATTGCCAAGATTGTTCGACATCCAACAAGAAACCCGTTGTGGTGTGTCATTGCGGGGATGTGCGCAAAATAATAAATTGGTCATTTTATGCGTCTTTTGTACTTGATCAAATATCAAATCGTGGTTGTGTATTTGACCATCACGGTTTGTTGTATGAGCCCTGTCTAACAGCTGCTTCGAAAACCCCGGCTTTATGTTTCACTGAATCCAATCTTAGGATCTTCGCATGGAGATTGCAAACAGCTGAAAACGATTGTGCAGAGTAATACATTGGTATTATAATTACTCATACATAAATGAACAGCTTTAATATAACACCAATAATTAAGTGATTAAACGCGAATGTGGGCTTGTAGATTATTAAAAGTCAACGCCATACAAAATTATTCTTGTTTATATTGGGAATCGTTACAATATTGTTGATACGAGAATGTGCATGACTGGAATGTTTCAGCGTGGAAGATTGCGCTCAATTTAAACAAGGTTTCCTTTACCTTTTTCGCATTCTGAGTGGTTAGCTGTTGCATTTTGTCGCGCGATTTTTTGTATTTTGTACTAACATGCCAAATTCACGTGGCACACAATTCAAGGTCATGCGAGTCCGTGGCTAGCTTCATTTGGTTGAACTACGTCCAGCATAACGAATTGAGACTGCAGATCCGCGTCCATTCAATGTCCACATTGGTCAAACTCGTCTTCTGCTGGAGATCAACCACATTCACGATTGAATTGTCGTCGTAACTTCTTCGCTGTTCCTGTATGCTTCTTGTGGAATAGCTTGCCGACAGATATTGTTACCTCAGCGAACGAGCACATCCTTAAACAAAGGTTACGAAACATTATGTTGAGAACTACTGTGTTGGCCTCTACCTATTGATGTCTATATTATTTTAACGCACGGAACTACCGTCCATCGAAAGATTCTTTTCCCTCAGTCTGTGTCGCCATTAGGGATTATTTTTGCTCTACCTATAAACATGGATATGATCATACAAGTAACGATTTTTTCGATTTTTCATACGTATATCCTATGGTGCTGTACAGCAATTTGCTTTTTTTAACCATAAATCTTCAATCTTGAATCTTGAACCACTATGTAGTTACACAATTAATAGATCACAATTTGAAACAATCGCCCAATATTTGCGGAAACAGCCATCGAAGAGTTTTAATCCAATTGCTGAATATTTTTAAATGAAGTAACGCTGATGACACCATCTAGCTTTCACTTAATCTATTGTAATCTAATCTATGGAGCTATCCTTACATTAATTAGCCCAATTTGTATTACAATTATTAGGATTCCATCACGAAATGATGTTGCACTTCGATAAAGCGAGCAACAATCGTATTCCCCGATTCAGAGTTAAAGAAGCGGATTTACATTGGTTGCACATAAATCCACATTACCAATTCTAATCGAACGGCAAAGCTGTGCCGTGGATCGAAAGTTCAATAGTTCGTTACCACAGAAGATTGTTTAAAGTTTTTGCACTTTTAGTAATTTATAGGTTGCTTGAACCCTTGATGAACACTTCTTGGCTTTTGAATGTTAGTATTAGATATACACCATAACAAAAAGGCGTGCGGCGCTGAAATTCCGACGAAAACAATCGCGAACCGGCGAGAATTCCGGTCTCAGAAAAAATATTGGATAGACTACGTCAGCTGCTATCGATCGATATGAATTTCGTCAAGGTCAATCACACAACCCAAACGTTTTGAGGACTTGAAGTGAACCATTTGAATCAAAATCCATTAGCAAATCAAATCAAAGTGACTACTGACACCAATAGCCTGAGGAATGTTTTGTGGTTACGTTATAGTAATGCTTACAGTCTTATATTTTGTATCATCTTAATTTGTTAACTTAGACATTATCGTTTCGTTTTGGTTGCCGATAACACCATATTGATTTATCGATTTCCTTTTACCGTTATCACTCACATTTCAAGATTCAAGATTCATCTGTTGAATACCACTTGTACATAGTCAACTCACTCATTAATAACAATATACTCTTTTTCCACGCGCGGTCTACGTTCTTTTGTGGTTGTCTCGGAGTTATAACCCCTGCGTGGAACCCACGCAGTCTCAGAATCCATTCCACTACAACGTGATTTTTCTTTAAAACGTGGGTGTATTTTAATCTTTGTCGTGTGCATGATGAACTTGTTTGAGCAATTGGTGTGCTATTGAGTTGTGAGATTCGTGAACGAAGGTGATTAGCGTTGGAAAAGTTGACCTCGGCCCACCCTTGAAATATCGTGGTTCTTCTGCTTTCCCCATACAGTATCACAATATGGTACGTGTACCATGGCTCAAAGCACGAAAACAAATGCTGAACGGGTGCATTCTTTTGTTTAACTCACGTACACACCCAGCGCAGAGATGAAGATGTTTATAAATTACGTTTATGAACAACCTTCGAAGATGCACTGGATGCCAATGTGACCGACGACTTCTTGTTTTACTTTCAAGTGCGTCTCTTCCGCGTTGAATATACACTTATTTTAACCATGAAATTTAAACATAGCACTGCTCTCTTCAAGCCTTTTCAATAGTCGCCAGCATCACTTATTCTATAGCGAATTATTGTGACGCATTTCGAAGAATCACTTTTCAAATCCATCTCACTGAACGTTCATCACTCTTGTTACATTCCGTTCGCATTACCAAAATCAATAAACAATTCAACACTCGCAGCATAATTTACTGGGAATGGTTCATCAGAAGTTTATTGAAATCAATTTTGTTTTAATATTACGCTTGAAGGGGCACCGGAGTTCCGTGCGGAAATTCACGTAGCATCGAAATGCTCGAAGCACTTTCTTTGTTCGAAATTCTACCGTGATTTTTATGGTGGCGAATCGGATAAGACTCCGAATTACAATAGGGCAGTCCTGGTTCGAATCGCTTCATGGTTCACTCACTCACTCAGTCCTCTCCGTGCCGGGTGGCACATGGAGCAAAGACAACCCCACGCCAGTGGTTCCGGTCGGCCGCTGCTTCCGTTGCCGTCTGCACTGTGAATCCTTGTGCATGTAGTTGGCGTTCTAACGTTCTGCGCCAAGTTTCCTTGGGCCGTCCCCTTTTTCGTTTACCTTGCGGAAGCCAGTGAATGGCTACCTTCCTATGCGAACTGGGATCCATCCTGCAGACATGACCGAACCATCTCCACCGTCGTCTTTTGACTACAGCCTATGTCGTCCATGGATGTATATCACAATCACATGATTTTTGCATGCTTCACAACTTTTTAAATGACTAAACATTCTGATTCAGGAGTAGCAATCTTCCCCGCAGCGATCGCAGTGATATACAGTACTTGTTCGATCGGCGTCAGCTGCACGCCGGTAGCGTGATCTGCGTTAAACAGCTAAGAGCTGTACGGTTCAACACATCAGCGAAAGCACTTAATCCAGGTCAGCGCCACAGTCAGTTGAGAATGTTCTGTCAACATTTGTCGTAAAAATAACAGCTTCGTGCGAAAGAAACCGGATATAATAATAGAAATTATCATTATTATAATTCTTCTATTCCACACAGATTTCAAATTTAACTCTCAAAAATCCTAAAGTCGTCCACATCAAAACGGCACTTCAGCGGAGCGACATCTGATGCTTTTCGACTGTCGAGTCGTCTGATCACACGCCGCAATCAAAACAACTCCCGATCTCCTTCAACAGACATCCGTAGCCAAGAGGGAGCTAATTCGACTTGTAAGTGATATTTTCCTACCAGGCACTACCGTTGGTGTCTGGCAAATAGGTCAACACGTGTGCTACGGAGCTACGGACAACACGATGCTGCGTCCGTAACCCCAAACCGCAAAGAAACATTAACCCAAATTGTTGCCAGTCATCAAAAGTGCCGTTACGCTTATCCCGTAGACGGATAAAGATTAATATTGTTGGGTGGAAAGATGTGATATTGACTGAAGGTTTATCCATATGATCATTTAAAATCTACGGTTTGAACCAGCCATCAGATACGTGGTTTGTTTAATTGGACTGTCAATTTGTCTGTAGAATTAGTTTAGGAACGATTTGGGTCAATCTTGTGACGAAAGCATATAGCTTCAAGTATGAAACAATAAGTGTTGCATATTCAATCATTGATGGCATGTAATACTAGTTGTAATTTTAAAAATAGAATACACTGAGGGGAACGTGCTCTCGAATGCTTGGGGACAGTAATATCAAGTTCAGTAAAACTGAAATCTATCGAATAGGGCTCTTGCAAAAATCTACGTTGTTGTTGGACTCCTTCGTTCTATGTCGACTATGGATGTACATCACAATCACATGATTTTATCACGCTCTTCCCTTTTTTAGAATGAATGAACAGTCCGATTTGGGAGTGACATTCTCTCCCGCACCGCTCGCAGAGATAGACAGTACTTGTTCGATCGGTGTCAGTTGCATGCCGGCAGCGTGATCTGCAGCCAAGTGCTGTATGTGCTCCTTCCTAGCCTGCATACGACAATTTATACAATCCCTATAAAATGGGCTGTCAACTCGTGTGGGTCAATAACAGGAGCTTCCACATAGCTTTTGCAAACGCCTTTGCACCGCAAGTGCGGTCTGCTCAATGGTCGACTTCCTGATTGCAATTCACCATAGAGTAGATCTTTCGGAATACGACCATTTTCCATTTTGTAGACATGACCAAGCCACTGTAGGGTAAACATGCTCCGTAGACCAGATTTAGAAAGCACTTCAACATTAGCCACAATGTTATAATAAAAAATCTCAAATTGATCCCTGATGACGCGCACGAGAATATTGAAGGAGACCAATCTGATGTGTTGCATATATTCTTGGCAAGTACAACCAACACATTTATGAAACGAATCGTTCATATTAACGGTGTAACGGTGAAGGTCACTTGGCGCGATGCAAAGGATGATAGTGTATATTCAACTAAGGAAGACCAGAAGCAAATATGTAAAAAAAAATTGGCATAATAGTCTTGGTGGTCTCAAGATAGCGTCTCGATAAAGATTTTCGTAGACGGCAAACCATCATCTTTTGTAATTCTCCCAATGTAAGTGCAATCGTTGAATGTGCTAGTGGCTGGGATGGTTGCTACATTTCCAATATGAGTGATGCCTCACCGATTTCGTATACCATTGTATTTAAGTACGCCGTTCAAGGTCATTCAAGGTAATTCAAGTATTTAATGGTCTCAAAATCAAATACTTTACAGTAGATTAAATATAACATGTATGCATAATATGAGCAAAGATATTTTGGAACGTCAGCTTATGTACTGAGGTACGAGGTTGCATTTGGTCAACATATACTCTTCAATTTCAGCCTTGAACTTGTTCAGGCTTGATGCATAAATGATGTATGGGGGGCAGATAGTTCCAGATTAAACAAACTCAGACAGCAAAGAAGAAGCTTCGACAATTGGATCTGGAATGTGGAATAATTAACTTGAAGCCCTACAATCTGCTACCACGTGCTTCTTGCCGATGAAACAGGTGTTCAGGTGGGTGATTCACTGTATGCAAAATGTTGAACAGCAGGATCGAATCACCCCTGATACTGAAGTACTACAAGCCAAATAGGTTCAGAGATGAAATTTTCTCCTCGTATGGTCTGCTGTATAGTCCTGTCACCAGTTTTGTGGCGCGGTGGTGTACGCGTTGCAACAAGGTCATGTCCTGCTCCAATTTCTGTAGCAGTAAGTTGTGGTTAATACGGTCAAAGACATTAGACATATCTAATTAAGAAGCATGGATACGTGAGGTAGGAGTGTCTTGTCATGTGTCCGTGCTGTGCGATTACAACTAGCTTATTTTGTTCTAAATGTTCGATAACATAAAGAGCTAGAAAGATTCCTCTAAGTTCTATTACCGCCATCGTTTTGCCGCGATTGCAAATTCGTTGTTCATCTTATATTTTTTCAGTTTTACCCATGAACTGCTGTGAAAAGTAATGTCAATGGAATAGCAGACCTGTCCGCACAGTCACCATTTCGGAGTTATTATGTTTATGACTCAGGATTTTCCCCAAAATGTATTTTTGGGAACCTGATTTATATCGCAGTGCGTTCTCAGGATATATGAATACGATGAACAACGAGCACCAGTTCGAATTCGATCTGAGATATCAGTTTGTTACTCGAAACAGTTACGAGACATGGTTAGCCGATTAGAGTGAATGGGTGATTTTATCAATCCATACGAGAAAGCCACTGTGCTTAGAGCGCTTCTCCCATGTTGTCCATTTATGGACGTGCAGAATGTGTTTACGATGAGTGCTATTCACGAGCAGAACATAACCGTCCGGCCCAACAGAACAGGAGGAAGCGCCGAGAAAACTTACGACGACAATTGCTAACTCGTAATGTATCGAATTTCAGAAGGATTGCGTTATAACGGTTCCAGCGAAAACAGCTTCGGAAGTATGAAATGGAAACGTCAGCCGCGATCAACCGATATGCAATTCGTCAAACAAGCCCTGCGTGGCGAGAGCTTGAAGCGTACCGGTTGGCACGAAATCGATTGACAATTCAGAGCGAAGTGACAACCGGGACAGAGATGTTTCAGGAACTGTGTTGTGCCTATGTAAGATAGGCGTGTTTTTGGTCTTGTACGTATTAACGCCTTTGACCAATCGGCTTTCTCTTGTGTTGTGGGATTCGTTGGTGAACGCGAGTGGAGTTGTACAGGTTGACCTCATGGATGATTCGAGACGCAACGTTGTGTAGACGTGCAAAGCGGGGGGTAACCAGTTTAGTGTTGAACTGATGACCCGAATGTTGCAATAAGTGTCTAGATGTTCGCCAGCCGCCATTTCCAGCTTCTATACCTCACCCGCTACACAATATTATTTCCTGCTCGGCAAACTGAATATTGTAGCCTCTCGCTGATTTTTTTGCAACGGGAGGTCATCGTTGGTCACAGTCAAACGATTTGCAATTGATCCATGTATCACCCTTATCAGCTTGACGTTCAAAAACTTGTATCCACTACCACAATATACATATAGTTTTCGTTATATCTCAAAAATCTCGATACAAGACTATCAAATGGTGTTTAATAAAGCATGTCGTAAACCTGCCACACCATGGATATTTAATGCACACGTGCCTGAAATATCCCAAACGACCTTGAACGTCAAGGCTACGGCAGGAGGTTGAACTTCCAAACACCATATATCATCTTGATAACAGTTTGGATGTATGTTACCGTAATTCACCTTAACATGAGAGAATATCCGAACACGATTGCGATAGGTGAAAAAACACCTATAACATGACCTCTAACTAACTTTTAAACTCGTATACATTGATGGGGATTCGAATCACATAGACATAGGAAAGATCCAGCTATTTTACTGTATTGCCTCCACAACGTTTTTCTATTAGGATCTCTTATTACCTGAAACTCATTGCCCGAAATATTCATGCATTTGGCATTTATCTTGATTTTTAAATCGATGCCTGATGCGTTAGACCAAATTTTAGAATACATGGAAATTCATTTTATCGTAATGCTCCTGCTTTTCGAACGTCATATACTACTTATTAATAAAATCTGACTTTAAGCAAAAACAACTACCATCATGCTGTTATCGGAATGTTGCAAAAATATTCCAAACGCTTACCGGGACTGTATTGCACCGACTGTGGGACATAAAAGCTAAATTTCAATTTGCAAATAAGGATTTATCCTCGAATTAGCAAATAAATGGATTTAGCACAAAGTCAGAACGGCGTTAAAATGTCGGGTCGCGGATTCGCATACCTGATGAGCGGCAATAACCGCGAAACCGGTCGTGTGCTTTCGTCCTGATTTTCGAACGTCATATACTACTTATTAATAAAATCTCACTTTAAACTAAAACAACTCCTAACCCATATTTACACTCCGTCAATGATTTCGTACTACTGGAATGTGGCCATCGGAAATGTAAGAGAGGTACCTCTCTTGTGAAATTTCATTACACCGAGAGCAGTCTACTGCTAATAGTTACCAATTGCTATAACCAGTTTTAAAGTACTCAAATCACAGAGCTTGTAACAACCACACTCTGACCATTTGTCTTTCAAGCAATACTATTAGATTCGGTTTAGCATGAATCAGGGAAGAAGTGATATAAAAAGATATACTTTGAAGCCTTGCAACTCAACATTTGAATGGCTCATCCACGCAGTGAATTCGAATCTAAGGAATGCCCGGAGTTGAGAATGCACTTACACAAAACAACAATAACAAGCATTGGAACCTCAATAACGGTCTCTATCAAATGTTGAATATCGGATCTGATGAAAATAAACACTTTCGGCCCATTGCATTCTTGAATTAAAAATAAAAAGGGAAGTTTCAATTACACTTCTAGTAATATATACCATCCTTACAGAGATTTTTACAGCAACAATCTTTTAATATTCGAAAAAACATCAACTTTAATTGACTTGCAGCTGCACTTTGACGGCGTAATTAGGCGGACATATGACAGCTGACTAAGGTCGAGTCACGTGCTTGCATTTCAAATCAACCAATCACCGCGCGCGGACAATGTGCGCTTTTAATTGCGCTGCCCGTTTGATTGTTGCGCTCATAAAGTCGTGATGTCTGGTAGATCAATTGGGGCGCGCCCTATATTGAATGTTTAATTATTTATAATAATCCTAATTATTGTATTTACTTAGCATTAATGTGTTAACATACCCATAGATTGCATCGACGAAATAGTGTTAGAATCACTTTATATTTCATTTACAAAATAATTGATCACTCCGTTAAATTTTCACAAATAATCGATCTGAATATAGTTTCAATTGTGGGCATTTACCCATTGTTCACCCAATCAAAAATGGGAATGTATCCAAAGCGTTGCAAGAAAGCATCTTGGGTCTCCACGAAATTATCGCATCAAGCATAACCCAAATTCGAAGTGGGAATCGTCCCACCTGCACCCAGTCCCAGATGGTCTCCATCTAGATCCCGGTTGAAAATATTATCTTGTGGATCCCGCAGTGCTTCCGCTCGAGAAAACAAAGCTCGCAGAATAAAGGCAATCGTTAGAATAATTGTTCCACTTATTACGGCAATAATCCAAACACCGGCAGAATCTTCGAAAAAACTGACCAAGTTCCACTGATGTGCCGGTGTGCTCTGATTGCTGTCCTGTGTGGGTTCTGTGTTATTGTTTGGGATTTGTGTTGTGCTATTTTCATAAAGTTCACTATCGCAACGGGCTTTATTGTATAATGATAATAATAAAACGGGTGTTAACGGTCCTGGCATGCATTGTGAAACAATGCTGAGACATGTGAAATAAACATTATGAATCATGTGTGTATGCGAAAATCCGATTTATGAACCGCATTCGCTCGATTACGTAGGTTCCATTGTGCAAATTGAACAATTTTCTCCCAATCGAATGTATTTATACTATTTGTGCATTAACACGATTGGTCAGAAATTCGGACTAATTTTATTGGTCGAGACGATGCTCCCAACACTAAAATTGGGTTTTCCGTTGGGTTAATAATTTAAGTGAACTGCGAATAAGAATTGGTTGACAGATCCGGCAATAAAACATGGCACTGTAGCCCTTATTTTCATTATTATTGAGAGATGAAAGTATAAAAAGATTTAATAGGAAGCTGCAAAATCATAACATCTAGAAAATAATTAATTTGAACGATTCTGTTGCTATAACGGCATTTGAAAACATAGAACTTCTACGTCATAGGAACTAAGCAGAAATGATTTTATTCCATCTTTGTTAGCTACAATTAAACTTCATTAATTCATTATTGATATTCTAAAATCAAAACACAAAAGCACTTGGGTAATCCTTTTGAATTGCTTGTGACCGATTGAATAAGGACGGTCATGGCAGTTTTAGAAAGTGCCTTGAGAGAACATTTTGATTGCGTTTTAAGTTCCATTCTGGTTTCAAATTACCGGCTATTATCCTATTATCGACTTTTATTTTATGCATAACCATTAACTTAGCAATGAAAACAAAAAATGTGAAATATATCAACGGGACACTACTTGAGCGCTTGAAACAGGCTGCCAGGTTTTGATAACAAACATATTAATTTAAGTGATGCAACCATCACAGTCGAGGAAATCTCCTATTGATCTTGGTTATATTCATTCGATCTGTATCAATCATGACCTATCAATCAGTGTAGCGTTAAAAATAACTCTGATTTCTTGCTAATATATTATGCAAGGTATACAATAGAAAGCTCAAAATAGCTAACTGAAGGCCATTGTGTGTTGAGGAAAATGATTGTGGCAGAATATGGTATGAGGTATGAAAGCACAAGCCTGATCCAGGCAAAGTGCCGCACAGTCAGAGACTGCACGTGGGCTAAGATACTGGCAGGTTGCCCAGGCCTAGACAGATATGAGAAAGAAAGAAGAACAGGAAATGGTAGTGAGACTCCAGCCTGTTTCAGCATGCAGCTCACTACCCGTAGCCAATCAATTTAGCACGGTGTTAGCTGCACAGCATAAATTACTGTACGATTGCATATCCGTGCTGAATAGTCAGTTATTGGTTCTCCATGGTGTCTAAAATGTGTTCCAGCAAAACAATAATCCCTAAATAGGGTTGATTAAATCCGCCGATTTAGTATTGGTTAACTTCAACAATGTAAGAAAAATTAATTTCAAAATGAAGAATAATATGTGCATTTTCAGCAGCAGCAGCATCAGGTTGATGACCTGAGTCGATAGTCGACTCATCGTTAGCGTGCTCACAAAGCGAATGGAAAGGGACTTTCAACAAGCTGCATGTCTTCACGAGGATAAAGCGACTGTAGACTGCGTTGAGGCCGTCGAACTTTGGCACATATAAACAGCAATTAAGTAGAGTGAATCCGAAAAGCGACATCAGCTAGACAGATGCTTCTTGGTTTTTTACTGTCAGGTGCTTTAACGTGATTTCTTCATCACTCTATCAACAACATAATTTAACATCATCTGCGAAATCTTTGATAAGATTCGTTTAAACGATAACTTGAGATGCGTTTGATGCTAAGATGTGTGTTGGACTCCTTCGGTTGATGTCGACCATAGAGGCACATCACCAGCGCATGATGATATCTTACTTCTCACCCTTTAATGGTGTAGGGTCAGATCATTCGAGGTCTATTAGATTAAACAGTATTTAAGTAGTCAGGAAACGAATGCTTAAATAAAACTCGTCTATTTGAATTGATTG
This sequence comes from Atriophallophorus winterbourni, assembly GCA_013407085.1. Classification (NCBI taxonomy): domain Eukaryota; kingdom Metazoa; phylum Platyhelminthes; class Trematoda; order Plagiorchiida; family Microphallidae; genus Atriophallophorus; species Atriophallophorus winterbourni. The sequence goes on from JACCGJ010004821.1 coordinate 11,583, forward strand.
AATGGGTAACAGTAGAAGGGAAACTGTCTCAAGTAAAACAGACACGGACAGTATAAAAATACATTCTACAGTTTAGGCGGAAATGGGGTACCACTAGCATATATTCATGGGTTCAATAGTTCACACATATCCCTTTGCGTAAATAGACCCTGTAAGGGATGGTTCGGGTTATGAACTATTTTGTATAGTCGGATAAGGTCTCCTCTGATTTGTCGATAAGGGAAATCGAACAAATTCAGATAAGCTATCCTTTCTTCTCAAGGCTTGCTTCGGATGCAAATAACTAGTTTTGTTGAACGGTGATGAATTCGCTGCATAAAATCTTCATCCTTCTTTAGCTACGGAGAATATGACGGCACAGCGTATTCCATGACTGGCCCCAGGTATGTATTCACGATCCGTGGGATTATCTTGGGCGAAACTTTCCCCCAAACCCGTTTGAGTATATTGCGGACAGGTTTGTAACAGCAGTGGTTTCTTGAACTGAGGTTTTTAGGTACAAACATATCCATACACCCAAATCTTTTTCTTCACTGCAATTTTCAAGGACACGTGAACCTATCTTGTATGTGAACTCTACTTGGTTCTCAACATTCGTGAGCCTGCATTTGTTGAAGTTAAACGGCAATTTGTTCTCCAACGACCAGTTGTGAAGCGTGTCAAGATCTTTTTGTAATAACAGACAGTCCTCTGGGCTACGGATGTAACGCCATATCTTTATGTCGTCCGCAAATAACGAAATGTTACATCGAACAATTTCCGGAATTTAATTGACATAAACCAGAAAGAGAATCAGACCAGGAACTAAACCCTGGTGAACACTGGTTTCCAGCATTCGTGAGCCTGCATTTATCAAAGTTAAAAGGCGGTTTGTTCTCTATCATGTTGTTGGCCAGCCCTTCGAGGACGTTCGACCCAACGTCAATCACGTCACCACTCGTTTCCTGTTCACGTGTCTACTGCGCTACGATTATCTCTCAAGGTCAACCATTTCGACATTAATCACGTTTATCTCTGATTAACCAATCGCTCAGAGCGTTTATCCAGCTTATAACAATTAACAATGCTCACTCTAATCATTTATAGGTGATTCTCATAATCACAACAAGCTATGCGTCCTGTTTGACACTTCAATCGATTTGGTGCCAACTGGTTCAGTTACCGTCTCAACACGTGGAGTTCGCTCGACCGATCTTGACCAATTGCGCATCGTTCACTAGCTGCTAATATTCCCATCTGCACCTGTTTAAAACTCCGCCAAGGACGGTCCCAAGCCCGTCTGAGAAAGGAGGAGGGTTGGGCTTAGGGCTAGCAACCCTATCCCGTAAAACCTACATTGCTACGGAAACGATGACAACAGATCCGTGGTTCGGTCATGTCTGCAGGATGGATCCCAGTTCGCATACGAAGGTAGCCATGCACTGGCATCCGCAAGGTAAACGAAAAAGGGGACGGCCCAAGGAAACTTGGCGCAGAACGTTGGAACGCGAACTACATGCACAAGGATTCACGGTGCAGACGGCAACGGAAGCAGCGACAGACCGGAACCACTGGCGTGAAGTTGTCTTCGCCTCATGTGCCACCCGGCACGGAGAGGACTGAATGAATGACTGAATTCACAACATATATTGTAATCCATGGCGAGCATGCTTGCAGAGCATATTTCATCATGGGTCTCAGGTACGTATACGAGGAATTGTCTGTTTCGAGAACCTCCCGAAAATTCTGTTCAAAAGTGACAATGTATGTGATGTTTTCCGGTAGACAAATTTACAGTGTCTCGACATCCCTAGAGTGTTGCTTATCAACACACCCAAGTCTCTTTTACTGTGGTCCACGGAAGGTTCTGCGCATCAAGAGAAAAATAATTGTGTAACAAGTTAAACCATGTTATTCATTACCAATTTAATTACTTGCCTATAAATGATGGCCCCAAAGATGAGAGACCTACCATCAAATTATACAGCTAGTGAAATTTGTCGAAAATTCGAGTTGGCTTAGAATTAAGGCGCCTTTTGGAGAATGGAATATCAAGGATGTGCATCCGGCATTGCAGCGCAAGAGATTAAGGTTGATTGCAGTCGAAATGTGGGAGTGTAGCGTTAAAGTCACTCTAGACGACCTCTGGTAATCGATCGCACACCAAATTCAAACACTCACATCGCTAGTGAGCATGTTCAATTCGTTGAAATGTCATCCGTCTGTGTGAATACGTGTGCGTTATCGAAGTGGGTAGCCCGCATGTGGGTTTTACAACTCGCGTAACACTGGTCAAACAACAAACTAGTTGATGGTTGTCATGACAACGGCGTCTGTATGAACAGACGAGAATGGTTGGTATTACGTCATGACTATCAGCCGGTCGGCATGTGATTTTAAGCGAATCGTCAGGTGGATTCTTTGTTGAATACGATGTATTTTGGGGTGTAGACAGCGTGGAACAATTTCAAACTCTCATGTAAGACAAGTTGCGCTTGTATGCCAATGTTGGGTAAGGTTTTAAATCACATGAGCTCCCACTCATGTAGAATGGGTTTAAAACCCATGACCATGAATAATAAAGCTCAGTCTACATGAGTGGGGGCTCATGTGATTGAACAGGTTGGTCGTACCAACCTTACCAAACAGTGGCATACAAGCGCAACTTGTTTACCATTCTTCCCCTGTTTCAAGCGCAGGCGGATCCTGATCCTACTGTCCCTACCTGATGAGTGCAAACAGCACGAAACCGGTCGTGGGGTGTGTGTGATGGAGATGCATGCAAATGATAATTTATGTTCATGTAAGACATTTCGAAAGCGAATCTGTGTACTGGAACACGATAGTTTCAAGGCCAGCAGATCCTGATCGTACAATCCTTAACCAATGAAGACAAAAAGCACGAAACCGGATGTGTAATGGGAAAGCACACAATCATGAATAATTTGCTCACAAAAGTTCCTCGGTCGACCTAGATCCACTCGGTGGATTTAGTGATTAGCCGTGCTGAAGTCAGGTAACAGTGTAGTCAACGTTTAAGTGTGCCAACAATTTGTTCCAAACTTCCA
>JACCGJ010004823.1:0-13149 GCA_013407085.1 Atriophallophorus winterbourni
TTCCAATCGAATGATGATTCGTGTCCGGATATCTGTGAAACTTAAAGACTGGAGACTGCATATAAATATTAGTGAACGTTAGTGAACAAAGCTTAAACCGCTCACACCGACGTGAGTTAAGAAATCGTCGTATTCCTGCATAACCTGTTTTATGCATCGATAACGTGAGTGAAACATCCATGATTTTTCTCCAAATAGCCGTTTTAATGTTTCAACTGTCTGTATGAATAAACGGTCGAGTGAGATTTGTGGCAAGATTAAGTTACAATACTTATGGAGTTCACTGGGGCTAAGCTTGCAAAGGAGGAGTCTAAGATTCCACGCATCGTCCTGTGCGGCAAAATCTACGCGGAACAAATTTTCATACCTACGGAACCACGTCTTGAACGTGACATTAGCCTCAGCACCGAAAACGAATTTATGATGCTATTAGCGATACTATCGACAGACGGTGGAGCACTGCTGCTTGCTAGAGTACCTGACACTTTACTTTGAACTAATAAAGAAGCGCGTTACGTTCAAAATTTGACGTGCATTCTATTTCGTCTGTGAAATGAATTTGTTTTAGTCGCTATTCACATATTTTCTATATAATGTTTCCCAAAAAGTGCATACAAAATTCTTGTTTCAGAAAAGTATAGAATGGTATCGAGTGTAATACATGTAAGAGATGGCACATCCGAAGTGTCAGCGTTACATCCCGAGCACTATAACTTTTATGGTACTCACCGTTAGCTCCAATGGATATGTAGAAAGTGCCAGTGGGCAGATAAAAAGAATTTTCCGAGAAGTCTAAAATGCTCGTTCTCAGCAATACAACAAAGCTTCTAAGGTCCGTGTGAATAGATCATTTGCTGAATTTGTGCGTAAGAATATCACTGCTAGCCCCACGGTCCGAACAATAAAATCTGATGAAATTATGGTGAGTAAATCTACCAAGCCTACAAAGCCACGTAAAAGTTATAAAAAGGTTAAGGCACTGGATCAAGCGGCTAAGTCAGATGCCGTTTCACAGAACCCGTCTAAGCATTCTTAGCCTCATAAAGGTATGAACGACGGTTTTCCACGTTAGCTTTTACCTCGATCAGGTATTCTGAAAGGCAGCGAATGTTTGAAATCAAGGTTTTCCTTTCTTTAGATAAAATACCCTCTCAGTCTAACGAGCTCCTTCTGCCCGAAGCAAACTGGTTTTCAGTCTCCCTCGACCCTTCTCATGTTGGTAGGAGCAGTTCTGCCGGTCTCGTGGAGACACTCTGGCAATCCAAAAGCTGAACTTGGTTGTCAGAGGCTGCCAGAGAATGAATATGAGTCGGCATCTCGAATATTTAAGGCGAACAATCACATTGATGGATGATAAATCGGCACAGGCAAAGGCGATTGGCATCCTAGAGAATTCTTCATTCATGAGCACGTAGCGGTTGTGTTTGTAGCGGTTGATCCGGCGGAGATTTCATCACTAGCTGCGTACACCTTCTGATTATTGTATCCAACAAATCGGAACACACTTCTCAGCGTAAAACGACATACAGCTCTGAAACAATCGGACGAAACAGAACACGTGGGCAGCGTGAATAATATATTCGAATTGTGTACACATTTACATGTATCATTATAAAAAACAAAGGACAAAATATGTAGTATTAATATAATAAAATATACAATGATGAAAACGTCATAATTCTCTTTCCCTATAGCGTTAAAAGAGAGTGGAACGCTCGAAACGTATAGTTAATCTGCGTAGTCTGCAAGATTTGAAGGCCACCCGACTCTCCGACCTGATCGAGTTTTTTAATTGGGGAGGGTGAGTCAGAAAATAGAAGAGGGAGTTCACACGGCTTGGTCGATTGGGTTGACGGATGTACGTTGGGGATAATAGGAGTGGGCGGGGTGAAAGGAAAACTGTGAACATCGAAAGTCTCAATTCGGGTGTGGAGGTGTGAGGGTGGTGTTTCATCACACAATGGTTTGATAAAAGCTGCTTTCAAGCTGTCAATAGTAACCGTATCTCGAGCACCATTTTTTGAATGACGAAGTATGCGGCATAGCGGCTAATGACTTTGAAGAGTCAAGTGTATGGAGCTTGCAGGGATTTGCGCGTGTGATCAGTTCGAATAAAAACAAAAGCACATGAATGTAAATCACTCGGCAAGTGAACGTTACGTTTGTATGGGTGAGTGGGGGGCACGCAATTGACGCATGAAGGATCGCAAGCGATTGACATAATTGGGAACAGTGATATCTGCTGCCACGTCATGGGATGCGATCAATTCACCAGCGAGGCAGAGTGGAGTGCCGTAAACTAATTCTGCCGCGGAACAACCGAGATTTTGTTTGACAGTAGCACGTATAACAAGAAAGATCAAAGGCAGGTTCTCTGCCAATTTTTCCGTATTACCATGTGACATCAGTGCGGCTTTTAACTGTTGATGGAACCGTTCAACAAGTCCGTTAGCGCAAGGATGATAGGCTGTTTTTTATGTGATTAGCACATAGAACAATAGTCAACTCACGGAAAATGTTAGATTGAAACTGGGATCCATGATATGAGGTAATAGTTTATGGGACACCATAATTGCTGATCCAGTTTTGCAGAAAATGTTTCGCTACGGTTTCTGTTGCAATATCGGAAATTGCGATGGCTATAGGCCAGCGGCTGAAACGGTCGACACAAGTTAAAATGTATGTGAAACCATTAGAGATAGGCAGAGGACCGACAATGTCGAGATGAACATGCTGAAAACATTGACTAGGTGGAGGAAAAGATCCTGGGGCACTGAGAGTATGAAGTTGCACTTCGCTGCGTTGACACTGGATACAGGCTTTTGTCCAATTTTGAATATCCGCGTGCATTTTTGGCCAAACAAAGAGATCGGTGATCAACATACGAGTAGCACGGATAACGGGTTGGGAAGGCGAATGTAAATGTTCAAAAATGGACTTCCTAAGTAACTTTGATACTAAGGGGCAGGGGTGGTCAGTGGAAAAAATCACATAATGAAGTTAAACTCGAATTTGGGATAGGGACAGTTTGAACTCTAAGGGATGAGGTAGTTTGATATTGCTCTAAGCCACTGTTATGTTGCTGAGCCTTTGCTAAATGCTTGATATCGAAATTTGATCGACTGATTGCGGCGAGTTGCATGCGAGAATATGCATCTGCATCTGTGTTCAATCAATCGTAAATTGCGAAAAGTTGACGTATCTCATGGGTTGAATATCAGCTATAGCTGTAAGCTGTAGCAAAGAGGGCAAACGTCGGAGGCTTGTGATCGGTCCAAACAGTGAAATTGCGGCCTTCTAGCAAATGGCGAAATTGACGAACAGCAAAATATACACCTAACATTTCACGACCAAATGTACTGTAACGTGTCTAAGCTGGTTGGAGACGATGGGAAAAGAATGCAAGCGTCTTTACAACACCTTCAATACTTTGCTGTAGGACAGCACCGACTGCTGCTATGGATGCATCAGTGGCAAGCAAAAGTGAATCATGAGGATTCCTATAGGAGGACCAATGCGCCGCTGCAGCTCAACGTGCTTGCAAGGTGCTGTTTCGGCTGAGATCCGTGTTATCCAGCAGGAAACCAGATGTATTCCCGCCCATTGACAAGGCGTTATTTCGGCTGCATTTAGAATATTTTGACCAGTTGTGATGCCCTTAATACAAGAAGGACATCGTTCGACTCGAAAGCGTACAGCGTCTCGCAACTCGCATGATTGAGGGTCAGTGAGGGAAACCTTACGCTGCACGCCTGAAGTCCCTAATCTTTTATCACTTACGCGCCGTCGTTTGAGAGGTGACTTAATTGAAACCTTCAAGATCTTGAAGGGGTTAAGTGGCTTTATTATGACCGACTTCTTTGCCTTAAGTCCCGAGCTGGGCACCCGAGGCCATTCATTTGAACTTGCTAAGGAGCGATGTAGATTAGACTCCAGGAAAAACTTTATAAGCCTTAGGGTGGTAAATTTCTGGAACCGGTTTGCAGAAGAACGTATATCCTGCAGTTCTGCCGCAAGTTTTAAGAACGGTTTGGACCGCATCTGGAGTAACCTTTATCGTGAATTCCTCTCTAATTTCTATGCAAGATTAGGTAGTGCATCATTTTTAGCGTTGTCTGGTGAGTAAGTGAATGCTATATTTCTGTTTTTTAATACACAACTCTTCTTTTGCTGACCTCTCACCGTACTGGTAAAGAGAAATTTATTTTTATCTTTCCAGCATAATTCATAACGAGGTGCTTCCTAAATACAACCCGGATAATCCCTTGGCATCACGATCGCCGAGAATATTCAAATCACAAAAAGAATAAACGCTTTTGCAGTAGTGGTTGCTTCTCTGCAGCTTTCCTCTGAAAGAAATTCTGGACGCTTGATTGGCTCGATAGCCACTTACTGTCCTGTGCAACTGAACTGAACTGGACTAGACATGTAGGATAATGAAAATGCTTCCTCCCATGCGGTGTTCAAACTTTGAAACCATTCAACAGCATCAGCATTCATTTTAAATTGTTGCTCATTTCCGCTTAATATATCAGTCATTGGTTGAGATATGTTAGCACAATTAGGAATGAATCATCTGTAGTAATTGACTAAACCAAGAAATCGACGTAACTGTCGAAGGGAATTGAGACATGTATAAATGTTAATGGACTAGAGATTATCGGGCAACGGGCGAGTGCTGTTTCGTTCGACACGATCTCCTAAAATTTCAAGAGCAGCGACACCAAAAATGCATTTATTCGGGTTAACCACCACGCCAAACTGTGAAAGTCGCTGAAACAACAAACGCAGATATACTGCATTTTACACTTGAGACAAACTAGCAATGAGGATGTCATCAATATATACATGAACAAAAGATAATCCTCGGAAAACTTGGTCCATTTATCCCTGGAAGGTTTGGGCAGCGTTGCGCAAACCAAATGGCATTTTTAGAAATTCGTAAAGACCAAAAGTTGTGGTGATGGCTGTTTTCGGGATATCTTCCTCAGCGACAGGTAAGCACGCACCAGGTCGGGTTTAGAAAACACAGTCTTTCCATGCAAGGAAAGTGCGAAGTCGTGTATGTGTGGGATAGGATAACGATCGCACCAGTGACACTGCTAAGAGCACGTTAATCTCCACACGGACGCCAAGCGTCTGCTTTATTCTTCTAAACCATGTGAAAGGGGCTTGTCAAGGGAGATTTGGATGGCCGTATGATTCCAAGTTCAAGCATGTGTTCTAACTCAAGCTTGGCGACCTCGAACTTGTTCGGAGCCAAACGACCGGGTTTCTCAAAAACTGGCGGACCACGTGCCCGAATGTGGTGCTTGACGTCATCTTTAACAGTAGTAGATTTCGAACACGGTTTAAAAACTTATGAAAATTCTGTCAGTAAGTCAATGAACGCTGACAGGATGTCAGGGGTAAGTACTCGAATGGTTCGGATGGGGAATCACAGAAGTTACCAAATGAATTAATCTTTGTTAAATTGTCAATAAGCTAATGTGTGGCTATATTGATCGAAAGATCAAAATGAGAGAGGAAATCTGCACACAGAATTAATACTTTGACATCGGCGAGTCTGAAAATCCATCGAAAGTTACGTCTGAGACCTAATTCGACAGAAACAATCTCTGACCGAAAGTAGAAATTTTCGTCCCGAAGACGGGTTCTTGCGTTCCATATTGGATGGTGAGATTACGCTAATTTTTGCATCAGTGTCGATGAGGAATCGCATTTTATTGGCCCTGTCGGTAACGTGGAAGAGACGGCTTTGAAGGGTGCCAAACAGAGCTGTCGTGTCTACAAATTTGAGTCGTAAGTGCAAGGTGGCGTGCAATGCAGGGCCTTTGCACCGAATCGTCGATGATAATAGCAATAACGTGATCCGTTAGAACGACTGGTAGATCGTTTCTTGGGCTGACAGGGATGATGATTTCGAGAGTTACTACGGGATCGTGCAATGTTTTGTACTTGCAGTGACAAGTTATGGAACATCGATTTGAATTTTTTGAAATCGCTTGGAATGTGTACTTGAATTTGCGTCACTCGTATGTCTGACATGATATAACATAACACTGTGCGAGATATGGTGAACTTCGTCTGCAATGCATGCAAAGTGCTGTAGACTTGTGTGCTTGTCCATAATGGCTAAGATTTTGCGGACGTCGGCTGTAAGACTCTGATGCCATCATTCACAAATGTTTTTGTCATCCACAGGCTTGTCTCCTTGTAATTGGAGCATACGTCGCAGGTTTTGTGACGGAGTGTGATCACCCATTTCTACGCCAGACAAAAGATTCCGTAGGTTTTGCGCGTCAGTAAACGAAGTACGTAAGATAATGGCATGTTTAAGTGTATCATACGGATTATCAGCAGGGCGGTTGTAAATTAAATCAGCAACCTCCTTTGCGACTGACGGTGGCAACATACCAACTACACGGTTATACTGGGCTCGTTGAGTTTTTACGCGGTAAGAGTCGAATAGTGCTTCGATTTGTGCGAACCAGATGCGAGGGTCGTTCATATCAAAAGAAGGAAGGCTAAAGTGCGACATAGCGTCTGTAGAAATGTCCTCAGATTGGGTATCAGAAAATACTTACTTAACAACCATTTCGTAAATGAAAAATATATATGACAGCAAAATCAAAATAAATGTGAGTATATGGTACGAACGAAAATTTCAAAAAGAAAAACGTTTGAGGCTCACCAATTTGTAGCGGTTGATCCAACGGAGATTTCACCACTAACTGCGTACACCTTCTGATTATTGTACTCAACAAATGGGAACACACTTCTCAACGTAAAACGGCATACAGAGCCAAAACAATCAGACGATAGAGTTGTCCCAAAGCAGAACACGTGAGCAGCGTGAATAATAAATTCAAATTGTGTACGTATTTACATGTGTAATTATAACAAAACAAATGACAAAATATGTAATATGAATATAATAAAACATACAATGATCAAAACACCATAAATGCAACTGAAAAACTCCACTCACCAATGAGTTTTTCTTCTTCTCACTCCTCAGGTACACATGGACCTCCTACTATTGAAACCGTGACACACGCCACCCGCGGATCACCGACGCTTGTCGCCATCCTACCCGGTAGCCCCAAACACGAGCACAACATCTAGCACGAAACCTATCAGACAAGGTCTTTAGCAGCCCGAATGCACGCCACTCAGCTTTCTCCAGGCGAGGCCGTTTGCCATCAACCCTGCGGGTGCAGGAAATTCTCAGCGCGGACTATGTTTTCGAAGCCTCTGGTTCTTCGTTGTCAATCCTATGGATGTGCCTACATCTGCTCCTACTGGGTTCATACTAAGACCATGCCAGACGGGCGATTCCCGCTAGCAGCACGTTCACCCAATATGATTCGGCTCCGGCAGGACTTTCACTCCATGTGAGACGTGATTCGACTTAGTACTTATCGGTTTTTCGTGTATCTTACCCTGGTCACTGCTGACAATCGACCCACGCAGATCAAGTGCCTTGGCTGACTTCGAAGAGATGGTTGCTGAGAGACTAGGATCCAGCCTGGAACGACCTGACACCGCTTGGCTCGTTCAAATGTTAATTCCTGATCAGAAGTCTTCTCTGATCAGACTTCTTGAAAGGGGGCTGTGTAACAACATTGTTTTACTGTACCTAACAATTGACCTTGAAATACATTTCCCGTTGATTCGTGTTGCGTGACTGCTTTCGCTGTACCTTCGTGCACGTATAGGCGACCGCGATAAATCTTCCATCTCCTGTGCTTTTTCTCCAACATTCTTGGGTACATTATTGTAGTGGTCAGTCTACTACACGTGCGTTTCATTTTCAATGATTGCGTAATCACTTTAAAAGGTCTGTGTAATCGTGTCTTTCGGCAATTTCACAATAGGCACTCAGATATTCAGTACATGAAGGCAATTGGCCACACTTTCGCTTTTGGCCCAGCATAAACCCAGACATAAATAACCACAGGCACGCAAGATTCTTACCTGCGTAGCAGTTGCACCATGGCCTACGTCAGAAACTAATGCATTTTGATTTTGCTGGTTCAATAGTCAGGGTCGTTTACCTCGTTCTGACCGATTTCTAGTCTAAATAACCCGAAATAATCGTGACATCATCTGCAATATTCAGCAACACGATCGGCATACACCATCGATGATTCAGTCACCGTAAATTATCAGAAGCAATAGTGGTTGACAATCCCTCGGAATTCACTCCGCACACTTTAACCGATTTTTGCCTCCGCCATATCATTCGCAATCAAATCGCCAGGCCAATGGATTCATCAACAAATTCAAACTTGCTCTTTTAAACTAGGCTGTTTAGTGGTAAGGTCAAATTAGTGGTGGAGGGTTGACTATTACTTAATCATGTTCCCTGTCCTGACTATGACCCTTGGTCTGACTAAGCTTCTGTGTCAGAAGTAATACGTTACCCAAACCTGCTCTAACCGATTGCACTCAAGTTTCTTTGCATTGCTGTTTTAAAGTTTCGCGTGAAATGGACATCGGTGGATAGTCTGCAAGTTCCTTCTAGTTTAACCAATCACAATGAAGGATGCTTAGCCCAACCGCAAACCATCAATTAAACACTCATGACCAGTTCAGTTCAGTTTGCACAGGACGATATGTGGCAGAGTCGCCAATCGAGCGTCCAGATTTCTTCCGGTGGTATGCCAAAAAGAGCGCCCACCACTTCAAACAAAATAGGTTCACAGATTTCTTCTGGTAGGATGGTTACCTGGAATGTAGAGCAAAAACTCCCCTCACCAAAGGTGAGGAGACATTAATGCATTTCAAAGACCAGGTAAATACAATATCATTACTCAATTAGGGGCAAAATGCAGGAAATAATGAGCTCCATACGGCATCAAGTCTATTCTTGAAACACATTACAGAGTTAGAGTTCACGACATCTTCAGGTAGGCAGTTCCAGTAGCTTACTACTCTTTCACTGAAGAAGTGCTTACGAGCATTAGACCTGACATGTTGTTTGGCCAGTTTCAGAGGGTGACCTCGAGTACCCACATTGGGTGCGAGAACATACATTTCACCTGGTTGAATAGTACTAAAACCGGCCATGATCTTGAAGGTTTCTATCAGATCCCCACGCAGCCGCCTTCTTTTCAGTGAAAAGAGCCCTAGACTTAATAGTCTTTGCTCGTAAGATCTACCTGATTGCCCTTCGATCATACGAGTAGCAAGGCGCTGAACACCCTCAAGCCTTGCAATATCTTTTTCAAGATAAGGTGACCAAGCTTGAATGCAGTACTCGAGATGAGGTCTAACGACAGCCTTGTATATCAGTATGAAAACCTCCGGGGACCTGCAGGATAAAACTGATCGAAGGCGAAACAGCGCGCTCCTAGCACGATGTGCAGCAGCTGCACATTGATCAGCCCATTTGAAGTCCGCAGAAATCTCTATACCTAAGTCGCGTACTCTCGGCACCCCAGTTATCACAAGTGTACCATCTGGGCCAGCTACCGCCAGCTTCTTGCCGACTTTCGACAAGAGATAGCGTTTTGAGAAGTTAACTGGTAGATCCCATATAACAGACCACTTGATAACCTTTTCAATATCGTCAATAAAATCACTTTCGTTCGGTGATCCAATAAACTTGACATCATCCGCAAAAATGTAGCAGGGACACTTAATCGACGCTGCCAAGTCATCGATGAAGATAAGGAAAAGTAGCGGCCCGAGTACAGATCCCTGCGGAACTCCACTTGTAACCCTTACTTTCGGTGAGTACGTACTGCCCACCCTGACACGAAAGTACCTGTTGCTTAAAAAGCCTACTATCCAGTTCCTTAGAGGACCAACGATACCCATATAGCCTAGTTTGGTCGCGAGCAGCCTATGGTTCACTGAGTCGAAAGCCTTGCAGAAGTCCAAGTAGAAAACCTCAACCTGTTGGCCCTTATCCAATTTTCTGGTGACCTCGTTTAGAAAGCCCAAGAGGTTTGTTAGGCAAGACTTTTCTTTAAGGAAGCCATGTTGAGCAGAGTCCAGCAACTTAAACTCAACTAAGTGCCTGCAGATCCGATCTCTGATCAGCCTCTCTAAGATCTTACACAGAAGGACAGTAAGGCTTACCGGTCTATAGTTACAGACAGATGAACGACTGCCGCTTTTGTGTATCGGGATAACATCGGCTAGCTTCCAATCACTCGGAATAACTCCATGCACCAGCGATGCGTTAAAAAGACGACCCACGCTCTCAGCTAGTACGGGCGCCAAGTTTCTAATAAACTGAGGGTGAATACCGTCTGGGCCAGCAGACCTATGTGGGTTAGTTGCTGCAAGCTGAATTCTAATCTCCTCATTAGTGAAATATAGTACCTCGAGTGCAGCAATGCCATCCGATTTTACAGAGACTGGTGTGATAGGCGGGTCTCTTTGGCGGTCAGTTCTCTGGACTGACTGAAAGTGTTTGAGAAACGCTAAAGCCTTTTCGACATCTGAAACTATATGGGGTCCGTTATCCTGTTGCAGGTTACCGATCCACTCGCGCGTTTTGCCTTAAGATTGGGCATAGCTATAGTAACGCTTTGGGCACTGCTTGATATTGCGTGCCAACCGTGTTTCAAATTCACGTTTCGCTGTGCGTTGCATAGCTACAGCCTTATTCCTCACTGTCTTATACTGTATCCAGGACCTTTGTGTCTGTGAAGTCTTATAGCTTTTCCAGGCTCGATCCCTGAATTTAATCACCCGGCGCATCGCAGGTGTGAACCACATTGGCTTGTTGCGGCGCTTGACAGGAACCAACGGAGCAAACTTATCTTGCAAGCTCGAGAGACAGCAATGGAGAAGCTGCCAATTAGCAGCCACATCTTCACCTGTGTATTGCGACAGGATCGTTTTAGCTTCTTCTGCTACAAGATCCCAATCTACACATTTGAAATCACGCCTCAGTTTAGGAGGAGGTTTGTCATACCTGAGTATTAGTTGAAAGCTTATCATAATGTGATCACTCTTCCCTAGCGGAGGGAGGTATTCTACCTGTCGTACCATTTCACCACTCGAAGAGACTACAAGATCCAGTAACGAAGGTAAGCAACCCTGTCGAAACCTTGTTGGCTCAAGACATGCTGGTTCATAGCATGCGTGTGAATCCATTCGGTAAAGTCTTCAGACAATTTATCGGTGGAACACTGAGTCGACCATGATATGTGGGGTAAATTGAAATCACCCACTATAAGAACCTGGGACCCCTCGGAGCGCAGTAAACTGAGATTATCAAGCAGATCATTCAAATCCTGCAATTTAGCTTGAGGACTCATATAAACGCACGCTATTACCATTGATTGTTTATATGAGTGGATGACGCAGGAGCATAGTTGAACGTTGTGCGTGCTAAGCCGAACGCTCGATTCTGTAGTTCGAAAACCAAGCCCAAGAAAAATGGCAACCCCGCCACCAATTGTTTCACTAGGTCTATCGCATCTGACTACAGAATATCTGTTACTTATCATCTCGGGGATAGAATCAGTTTCTGATAGCCAGGTTTCCGACAGTGCTATTGCATGTGGCCGGAGCTCATGTGCCAGGATAGAAAGTTCGGACCACTTATTTCGGATACTACATGAATTTCCGTATAGCACGGTGGCGACGGGACCTAGCAAAACATTTTGACTCAATCCTGCTTGTTCCTCGGGCGTAGTACCCGAGGAGACAGCACGTTTTTTGGCGTGCTATTCTGGATGGATGAATAAACCTCAACTTCTTGAAGTATCGTTGTATTCTGAAGGTTACTAACCATCAGCTGCGGAATTGCGGGGTAAGTACTATGAACGACGTTCAGGTCCAAAGAACCCTCCGTAGTTTCTGCATCTGATACTGCCATATCTTTTTCCGAAAGACATTGCAAGCTGCCACTCGGTATTTCATGCAAAAAATCACTTTTTTTTGTAGATCCGTTGTTGTCGTCGGGCACAACAGCGTGTTTACCTTTGGTGATTCTGTCCAGACTATTATAACCTGCTAGGAATTTATCCCGATCGTTCTGTGAGATAAATTCAACTAAGAGAGGCCTTGGACTTATGCCCGTCGCACCTTTAGTGCCCTTCCACACTCCTACACGATGAACGCGCCTGATCGCTGTGTCTGGACGCATTTCAACATTTCGGAGCAGATTTCTTATGCACGTCCGATCCAGTGATCTACGTGCTTTAGCCTCGCGTATGTAGGGTTCATCCTGATTTAACACCAGGACATTACGAGATTTATCTCGAATCCCTAGACGCGCTGATTTAATCATTTCAATGTCCCTGGAGACTTTCTCGAGGCTAGAAACGACAGCAGCAAGTAAGTTTGAATGGGAGGAAGGGAGCCCCCTGGTATTCAAAATCTTTTTCGATTTAGCCTTACTTCGTCCTTTACGGTGCTTTGAAGGCGATCCCTCTGCCGTGATAGTATCAGCTACAGCTTGAATCGACTCCCTATCCACTATATTGCTGTTTCGAGGCTTTTTGGAACGAGATTTTTTTCTCGTAATAACAATCGAATCAGCCTTCACTGACGGAATAGCTTCTTTGGTGCTATCGCGTGGTTTTTTAGGACGAGAAGATTTAGTCCCCGTAAGATTCGAATTGTTGGTCCTCGATGTGCTCTCCCTCACAACTTCAGCATAAGATTTTTTACGGTTAGGCTGTTTTGGAGTGACAGGTTGCCCGGGAGAAGCGATTTTGGGTTTTTCTGAGAATGCCTTTTTCGCGGCCGATTGGCACTCGCTGCACATCCATTGAAGCCAACGATGCGCTACATACACCTTATAATGCTCGGGATGTATTCCCGAACATTTCGGATGAGCCCATCTCTTGCAAGTATGGCACTCAATACCCTTAGCTACCTTTCGCTGACATGAATTCTTCACGCAACTAGCATTAATCATTGTATAATCAATAATGGAATAATGAGCCAGAAAATAATTTCAGAGAGCGTAATAGAGAGCACGTCAAATTTGAACGTACCGCTAATTCGCCAAAAATTGTATTTTCTTCTTTCAGTTCAGTTCAGTTCAGTTGCACAGGACAGTAAGTGGCGAACGAGCCAATCGAGCGTCCAGAATTTCTTTCGGTGGAAAGCTGCAGAGAAGCAACCACCACTGTCAAAGCGTTTTTCCTTATTGTGATTTGGATATCCTCGACG
>JACCGJ010004824.1:0-21555 GCA_013407085.1 Atriophallophorus winterbourni
GCATCCAAAGTTTAACATCATCCGCAAAAAGAACTACCTTGCATGATAGCGTCTCAGGTAAATCATTGATGTAAACTAAGAAAAGCACTGGACCGAGAACGGAACCTTGCGGTACACCACTGGAGGTATTAATGGCTCGTGATTGTACCCCGTTAACTCGAACGGTTGCCTTGCGCCCATTGAGGTAGCTTTCGAAACATACGAGTAGCTGCCCGTCAATACCAATCTGTTTCAGCTTTTGTAGCAACAGGAAGTGATCAACTCTGTCGAAAGCTTTCGACATATCCAGATAGCACGCGTGCACACTGTCTCCTGCGTCAACCGTTTGGGTCCAATCGTTTAATACCGTCAGCAAGTTTGTCAAGCAGGAGCGAGCTTTACGAATCCCATGCTTGGCGACAGATAGTATATTTTGTGATTCCAAGTGATGAACTATATATTCCGTCACTATGCGCTCCATCACTTTGGATATCACGGGGAGTAGGGTGACAGGACGGTAGTTCGCGGGATCTGAACGGCTACCACCCTTATAAATTGGTGAAATTACCCCTGTCTTCCACTCTGTTGGAACCACTCCTTCGGTTAGGGAATGTTGGAACAATTGGCATAGTGGTTCACACAGCTGCTGGTCACAGGGTTTCAGTAGTGCTGGTGTTATTCCATCGGCTCCAGGAGATTTCCTAGGTTTCAGTCGACACAAGTGTCTTCGTATAATCGCTGAATTAATCTCAATATCATTCAGTTGTTGAGATACAATCGATGTCAGTAAATTCTCATTCGCCCTAACCGTTATCGGGCTAAACACATTTGCATAAAATTGAGCGAGAGTATCAGCTGTTTCCTTTGCTGTGACTGTTAATCCATTCTCAGAAATAACAGGAAACACCCCTGGTTTAACACAGGACCGAGCATTGACAATCCGATAGAGAGGTTTAGGGTTTTCTTCCATTTTCAAAGACAGAGAGCGATGGTAATATTGCTTGTCCTCTTTGACGAGAGCATTCACTTTGTTACGATTTTTAGAAAATTGCTGCCAAGAGGCATCAGTTCTGGTCTTTCAGTGTTCAGTCCAAGCAAAGTTTCGTTTCCCGAGCCATTTTTTGTGCGACTGCGAAGCTTAAATCGGAAGTCACTTGCCCGTCGTTCATCAACAAATCGCGAATTATGATCTATGTTTGACTGAAGTATTTTCGTGAGCTCACTGCATTGTGTTTCGGTGTTGGGCTGATCAAGTTCTTGCCAATTTACTAGCCCAAGCGATCCACGTAGACCAGCGTAGTCGATCTTTCTGAATTGTTTGGAGGACGCACAAACTCGTCTAGCACTGCAAACAAACTCAAAGGCTAGCACCAGATGATCACTTCGACCGAGGGGCGCAATGTAGTCAACACCCTCAACTGCTCTTTTCTCTGAAGTAAAGATTAGATCCAAAATTGATGGCAACTCTGATCCTCTTCTATGAGTAAAGTCAAACACATGATTATGCAGTGGAATCATGTCGATCACCTCACGTAATTTGTGATCAAATGTGTGTATAGGGTGATCGGATCTGGCAAAGAGATGAGGAAGATTGAAGTCACCGATGAGTAGTAATTGCGAGCTACGCTTCTCTCCGGCGTAATTTAGCGCTTGTAATAACCTGTCATTCTGAGTATCATTCGAGGCTGGAGGGCGATATATGATTCCAAGAATGCAATAGTCCTGTGACACATTCGTGAGACTGCACCAGAGGGTATCTTCGAAATCAAGGTTTGGATCGTGAATTTTCATGCACTGAAGCCGTTCGTGACAGTATAAAGCCACACCACCACCTTTTCTTGGGCGATCGTTCCGTATTAGCAGCATGTTGGGGATTGAGAGTTCACTTTCAGTCATACAGGATTGAAACCAGGTTTCAGTAACAGCAACGAGGTCTGGCGTGTATCGTTTGCACAGCTCGGTCAGTTCAGTCAATTTGTTGAACAAACTTTGGGCATTGGTATAGATGCATTTAAGTGAGTTTTTAGAATGTAACACTGAGTCAGTATTAGTATTTATTGGTCCGACGATGTTGACGTCGGACCGAGATCGTTTTTTGAAGCACTTTGAAGTAATTTCGCGGGCGAATTTGCACCAGTTTCGGATAATTGCGTAATTGAGGGCTCCAGGTGGACCTCAACAGCGGCTTTTGAGCTGCACAGTCTAACGTTTTCAGGTAGCCTGTTTCTGTTCACTTTTAGCTTGCTTCGAACATCATCCGCCATGCTACTTGAAAGAAACGTAACCTTGAGTGGATTTGCCCCTTTCCCGTGATAGTTCGGAGAACGAGGTATTCTGTTTGTGTCGGCAACTACAGAATTTTGGGAACCGATATTTTCGGCTATAAATGACCATTGTTTACGGTCGTGCTCTTTGTTTTCGAAGCCCGTTGTGGCGCCCGAATTTTCTGGAACGTCAAGAAAAATAATACTCCTTGGGGCTGTTCGATACCGCCTGTTCGGTGCTTTTGACCTTTCCTACCAAGGTACGTCAGCATATATACTGTTGGGTAGGTCACTTTGCGTTCGGAGCAAATACGAATTTAGTAGGACATTTTCCATGTCCTTTTCGTTGGCGAAAGTGATTTTTAGAAGACGTGATTTTTTAATGTTGATTCGTAATCACGCTCGATGATATCATCAGCTAAGTTCCATTCTACCATCACTTAAATCGGAAAGTTTCACAAATGCAATAATCCGAAAATTATCCCAATACAATTTTTAGGGAATGGCGGATCTCAGTGACTATCTTCATCAAAGTGCGTTCAAACTTGGTGTGCATTTCGACAACATGTGTTACAACGAAGCACAATTCAATGCGGAGTTGAATGTCATCAAAACGTGAAAGTTCGATCTGGTCAAGATTTCCGGTTGTTTTACAAACGATCTCGAACGAATTGATGGATTCTCGCGAATGCGAAATTTGATGGATCAGCTTGGCTTAAAGATACAGATCGCCTGTGATGTGAGCGAAAAACAGGTTTTAAAGAATATAGGTTGGAGCGATGCTGATCCTGATGATTTGTTAAATGGTTGCGATTCCTGGCGATTACAATCAACATTTGAACATTTGTTCTCATTCGAAGTGTTGAGTGATTTGAGAAACCGAGCCAAATTGCTTAGGTCTAACGGTGGCAAAGGATTCTGGTTTGATCTCGGACCAATTGAAATAACGACAAACACCAACCAACTACAACGCTTCAGAATGGAATTAGCTATGCGAAGCATTCTTGCCTCGCCAATAATGTTAACCGGTGAGCTGGATCAACTGGACCAAGAAGAGATCGATTTGTTGAGCAATAAACGATGTATTCGGATCAATCAAGATATTGGCGGAGTGGTGCCGATGACCATCAGTAGCCATCCTGCGGTGGAGGTAACTTACTCGTCATTTGTCGTTTATCTTCCATTTTTATTTCAATATACGGGTATTGTAACGGTTATGTCTTGTAACAGTAGCCTTCGCTCAGTGTATGGAATTATTGATTGTTAGTGATCAGGTGCTAACGTACTTAGAATAACTTCTAAACTTTTGTTTCTACTCATTTAACATCCAAATATGGTGGAGTTCAAGATTATGCAATTTATTATAAAGATTCATTCACATATAATTTGGAACCTAGGCTGTCCTATCCCAAGTTAAACTTGCATTTGTTACTTTCATCAAGTCATACACATGGTGATCGCACTCTCCTTACCTGATACTTAGAAACAGAACGAACTTGGTTTTGCGATGTGCCAAGGGATTGTATGCAAATAATTATCTTTAACAATAAGAGGATGTATTAAACAGCTTTGCTATCAATCGTGGTTAGCAATAACGTTTCCAGATATTTTTTAAATTGTATCGGTTTACCGCCATGGCCACAAACCATACTAATTCCAAACATTTTTACAATTCAAAAGGAAAAATGTTTATATGATTAACCCTTTGGTTGTGTTTGCTCAAACAAGTGTTGACTTTCTGTTCCTGCCAGGTCGATTTTTCCTGAATACTGGGAATTTGTTTTTTGTAAAGATCTTACAGCTTCTTAAACATTTTTTCTATGATTATATCATCGGTCGAATAAATGTTCCGTTATTCATTATCGATTAATAATCTGTTTGCTGGAAATATGCCTATACTCCAAACACCATTCATTCCACATCCTAAAGACCGCGGGTGTTATGATCTCCTGTAAATGCTTGGCGAATTTCATCCGAAAAATAACACAATATAGCATTCAAATGCAGAAATGTTGTTGAAATCAATAGTAATGCTAAGCGTTACAACAAAGCTAAAATACCCACTAAGATTTCAAACGTTGCGTTGCATCTACAAGTCTTTTATTTGGATATTTTCAGTAAACATTCTTCAATAAACTTCAATAACGTTTCATCTCACTATTTTCAGTTTTGGTCACGCAGGCTGAGTGGGAACCGTGATGAATATGCACTCCTATTGTGGAATACAGACAACGTGGAGCATACTGAGCTGATTAACATGTTTGAGTTGTACGCTGACAATGTTCGCCAAAATCACAATTACTACTATTTCATTGACGTGTTCCGTAATAATAAGAGAAATGGAATCCGAGTTTCGGAATCTATGTATTTTGCCGTTCCACCTGGAGAAGTTTCAATGTATCTGGTGGAAAAAATGGAAAAGGTTTCCAAATAAAAATTCAAAAAGATTATGTTTGATTCTTGTTGGCTATACGAATCGGAAGCTGGTTAATAAGTTAAACTGTAAAGGATATTTGGCGAATCTTTCTACACATATTTTTGGCTTCACTCAGTCGATGTCGACAAGGGAGGTACATCACAAGCGCATGTTGTCACGCTCCGTAGCTTTCAAAATGAATAAACAGTGCGAATCTACATTAGAACATTAATGTCTATCGGTTGTCCACACATGTGTATGACTTGTGCAACTTAAACCCATCTACCAAGTACAGTCTATCCCTGTGAGCGTTGTGCGACTCATTATCAAGGTCGTTGCTTGAAAGGTGATCATCCTCGTTGCTGTTCTCTCTGATAAAACTATCTTAAAAATGTTTTTATTTTGTCCCTACTAGAAATCAATGTTGTTCCGTGAATCAATGTCATCCCCCAGTCTGATGGGGAAACTTCCGTCTCCCAGATCGAACAAAACAGCCGGTGTAGCGGATGTCGGTTTTAATGAGTTCAACTTAAATTCCATCCTCACCTGGCGATTTACCATTCTGCATTCGTCGTGAAACACTTGATATCTCGTATTCTGATGGTGCCTCGCAGTTGACTGGGTATTCACAGCTATTTATCGGGGAAGTGAATACTGCATTGATAGATGACGGGCGGTTCAGTAGCTGACTGAAGTGCTCAACCCACCTATCTATCTTTTGATGAAGGTCAAATATCATCTGTCCTGACGAATCTCGAAGATTCGTACAAAAACCACAGCTTCCAGATGCTCTGCGAATCAGGCGAAACAGTCGTATAAAGTCTCCTATACTTGCTGCGGCTTCCATTTTGGATGCGGTTTCCGCCCAATATAGCTGACGATCCTTGCGGGTTGATCTTATAGCAGCTCTCCTAAGGAGGCGATAATCAGAGCCAATGCGTCGTTCGGCGTCTCGGGAACGCCGTAGCAGAGAGCTGAGATATACATTGAGACATCATCATGAAGTTTCTTGGGGATAGTGTACAAGTGATGTCTCCAGCACCACTTGGTGTTTGTTCGAGTATACCTCTATAGCCTTTGAACAGCCAAGTGCAACCTACAAGGCAGCAGGGAGTTGGCAGATAAACGCGCTGTGCGCCAGTCATCTACCTGCGGGACTTCTCTCCACATTTTTCCTCGAGGTTTTCTCCCGAAGCCTTTCCCGCAATCGGGTGACCAACAAGGCAGTGAGGGTTTGGAGTCAGGGTTATCCTTCCCATAGATGAATTTTGCCAGTAGCTGACGAACTCCATCTGCCCGGAGCAAACTGGTTTTAAGGCGCCAGTTACCCGACTTCGTTCCTTCTCCTGTCAGCAAGTGCAGGCCAGGAGTTGGACTTGGTTGTGACAGGCTATTTTATACGCACGTTACGTGGGAGCATTTTATAGAGAGTAGGTGGCTCATTTCTACTACAATCCCCGGCTGTGACAACATTTGGAACCTCTTGCGGTACGTATATATCTGTTACCAAAGTCCACTATTGGTAAACTTGTTGAAAACATTAACTCTTGGACTGATTCGATGACCGTTTTGTAATATATTACCAATCGAACTAATCGTTTCTCAACGTTCGTAGCGAATCGCTTGAGGTTCGTACACGAATACACGATACCATGCAGGTGGAGGCATGTTGGTACCCGATCTAATCTAGTTGCTGCTATGGGATTTTATCGATTAGAATTTTCGGAGAATGACCCAGAGTTTTTAATAAAAGCTATCGGTGTGTGGCCTGAATTTGTTAATACGCAGCGCTGAATTTGATCGTGCCAGTTGTAAAATAACGTCAGTGGATTCGAAACGAGGAATAGACATAATTCGTCGTCGGTTCTCTAGTTGGAAAAGGCTTTTGCGCTCAATTTCGTGTATGGATGGAACTCAAGAAGACGAATGCCCGGAGGCTAGCGTGATGGCGCGAATAGGGCAAGCTCGAACTTCTAGAAGGGCCAGGAGCAAAGCTGGAGGACGTGGTGAGTCTACGTTTGGCAAACGTTTTCTCTATGAAAAGCCACATATGTCCCGTGATAGCAATGCGATGTGGCGTGTGTGACTCGCCACTCAATAAAGTCACCTGCCGTTTGTCTTGCGTTTTTCTGGGTTAAGATTGGAGTATTCCGGTAGGGAGGCGGAACCAATCAGTTAGTTTCATTCAGAACACCAGGTTTAGAAGTAATTTGGCGGGAGGTGTAAATGACGAAATTTTTGTGTAAAATTCCTTCTTATTTTCTGTTTGAACAATTGGAGTGTTCTTGATTCTCAAAAATTTTGTCTTACATTGTTTTTGTGTACACATTTTCCTTACCCAATTTTATACCCGTTCTGTTTTACTGAAGTAATTTATATTGCTTGGCTGTCATTAAATTCCATATGTTTTACACATATTATTTGATGAAAACAGGGGCGATTGTTCACCATTGTATTGGTGATTTTATTTATTTGCATTTATCATTTGGCAGTCTATCTTGTCAGCATTGACTGCATTTATTGTTGTCATTTGGAAACTTTGAGCATTTTTGGCTCACATCATTTGTTCAACTCGGCACAGTTGAGGTTTGCCCATTATTATTGTCTATTAAGCTTGTTAATAGAACCGTAGTAAACTCGAATCATTGTTATGAATTGTCGAACTAACAAACGGTTCGTGAGCCTCGAGAAACTGCCATTTTTTGCATTCACGATAACTTCGTATTTGTCAATTTTTTAGCTTATTTTTTAGGAATACTCAATTAACACCCCACCACGAGCGAGTCCTCTATAAATAAAGATTCTACAATCACAGCATATTCCGTGCACAAAACCAGCTTTTGTGAGTTTAAACCGCCATCTACATCAATCTTCATTACTCCGCAATCAAAACCGCCTACCTCCCACCCATGTTCATCCAAATCCTTCGGGCTTTCTACCCCTGTTCAAACTCGAACCTGTAGACAGGCACATTGGCCCAAACGTCGTTCTGACTACGTGGCCATAAGAACATTTCGAGCGTATGTTATCCTTACTTAAAGAATAACTAACGCTCTGGTAGGGGAGTATTGTAGCGAACTGCATTCACTTTGTATCTTTTCTGTACATAAAAGTTTTGGCCTTGTATGATTATTCCTTTTTCGGCCGTGTAACCTTTATTTGTATCAATGCTTGTACAATACACTTTTTTGGAGGTCAAAACAATTTTGAACTCAGACATTTTCTTTTTTCGCGGTTGTGATTTTTGCGTGAGTCCCAATTATGTAGTGGACTAAAGAAAAATAGGCTAGCACTACACACAATACGGCAAAATGGAAAGAACTCACTAAAAGAACAAAGGAGAAAATGTCCAAATAAGGATCCCGTGAAGTCTGACGATAGCGAAATAATCCACACAGGAAGGTCGAAAAAATGACGGAATACAAGTTGCAGAAAGCGCTAAGTGTTGGAGGATCCGTTAATCACAATTCCGACACGTGGCGACCCACGCAAACTCCGCAACCGCGGATGAAGAAAAAGTCCGAGTTCCAAATTTTATTAACCGCCAAAAAGTGTATTGTACAAGCATTGATACAAATAAAGTGTACATGCCCGAAAAAGGAATAATCGTACAATGCCAAAATTGTATGTGCGAAAAGATACATAGTGAATGCAGTTCGCAATATTTCTTTTTCTTCTTCGGAATCGAAAGAAGAAGGGATAAATTCCCGTTTAATCTTGATCACCCCAATAAACATGGGTGACTTCTGCTGACAAAGCAAGTCCTGAGAGTAGAGGAACACCACTATATCACTCCGGTGATCAAGTCCATTCGTCTCACCGGGACAGTGGGACCTTCCCCTTATCCTAAATAAGAGTCACTTGCTCTCCACACTGGCAGGCAACATGATTGTGTTTACGCCCTCAGCTCACACAGAATTCCGTAGGGTAAAGTCTACTGAGGACCCAGGAATCTAGACTCGGCAAAATCTAAATGGGCTGACCGATGTGCTGCTGCGGCCCAAAGTGCCAGGAGGGAACTCTTTCGACTACGTTCAGCCCTCACTTGCAGAAAAGCTGAGGGTCTATTGCCAATCTACAAGTCAATAGCAAGGCATGGAATCCGTATTTCCAGAAGGATATCGTGCAGCTAGAAAAGGTACAGAAGCGGACCACTCGCATGCTCGTGGGGTTAGCATACACTAATTACGATAATCATCTTTTAGCACAAGGAATTTTCTTGCTTAGGAGGAGGCAACTTAGGAGGGATCTTATAGAGAACTTTATGGTTGTCAAATGTTTAAGTTGTCCCGAATTCGATGACTTATTTCGGTTCTCTCCTTTGGTTGTTACACTAGGGCACAGTCTTAAGCTTAGTAAACAGCACACCAGGCTCGAATCCATAACACACTTCTTTAGCATCCGTATAGTGAACGTGTGGTACTCACTTCCCGCAGAACTAATCATAGCAACGTCAGTAATTGCGTTAAAACATAGGCCGGACGAACGATGGCAGGTGCTCTTTCCGGATCACTACCCTTAAGACTGAATACCTCCATATTTATGACAAAAACCACAAAAATATTTAGAAAATCATTTTGAAACACAAAAAGCGTTTCTTTTTCATTTTTTCGTATTGGTAAAACAAACTGCTGTCCATCGTATTTCATTCGATTGGATATGCAACATGCATTAACTCTCTCACCTCTTGGTGATGAGACCTCTCCCATCTTCCCTTGAAAGTTACACACGCCTGTGTTATTTACGAATCAATGCTGGTAGTGGCGGGTGTTTTGAAGCACACCTCCGAAAGAATCTGTGCACTCGTTTCGACTTGGTGGACTATCGCCATGTGCTACTAACACTGATATTGATTATGATCCAACGCGCTTTTAAATTGCTGTTCTGATGGTCGAGACAGGAGCTTTTTCGGTAGAGAGTTCCAAGTATTCTCCACCCGCGTGGATAGCGTGCTCGCATCAACCAGCATCAGCCTTCTAGGCTTCTGTAAATTAAGGTCATGTCCACGAGTTCTCGACTCACCTGCTAATCGGAAGAACCGAAGTATCTCGTCACCATATTGGCTGAGAAGAATACGGAGTGTCGGGAGCAGATCAAATCTGTCCCTTCGAAGTTCTAGGTGTCAGAGTTTCAGTAAGCTCCTTGTATCCTCGTACGCGAGTTGGCGCATTCCACGAACCATTTTAGTGCCCCTCCTTTGTACCCTCTTCAAGGAGTCCCTAAGTCTGTTTCGACCATCACCGCTCTAATAGGAACATTGTGGCAAAGATTACAAAACTTAATGAATACAAAGGATATGCAACGCATAATTTTCGTCAACACATTTTAATGAAATAGCGGTGGCTTCGTGACGAATGAGAATTGCTTTGGTGAACGGCATGGACGGTGTTGGTGCCATGATTCCCATGTTGAATCAAAGCCGAAGCTTCTTGGAGACGGACCAATCGTAGATATTAAACAACAATGGCTTGGAGAGTGAATGATGGCTCTTGCTCAAGTTTGTTGAGTAGTCGCGTAAGAATATCAGCAAAACGCGGAGATACCAGGCTGCATATGAATATCAGAGACTTGAACTGGTCGTCTGCGATGGCTCGCAACTTGAACCGTTCGTATTCGCGATTGACGATAACCATGTGCCTCAAGAGGTCTTCAGTTTCCTTCATTTCTAGTTTCAGGCACGTGTAACGAGTGTTGAAGAGAGACACATAATCACCAAAAGGTTCGATCAGCGACTTGACCGGATCATCAAAACTTCTATCCCGAGGATATTTGGGAAGTATCAGGTTGCAGTACTTATCCAGCTCTGCTGGGCCAAGCCGGACTTTCCGTGCATCATCTTGAGCGGAAAAATTAACCCGAAAAAGGTCTTCATAGAATCTGAACGAAGTTTCAAACGTGACGTTTGTTTCCGGATTATAGGTAAATTCTGCGATACTGATCGCAATTCCGTCAACCGAGGATGGTATAGCACCTGCTTCGCTGCTTTGTACTTTTTCGAAGGAGAAGTTCCATCAGCATCATTTGCAGCTCCAAAAGAATTTTCATCGTGGATTGTTCCATGATGTCGTAACATGAATGAACCCGTCACCAAAGTGTTACGTTCTTGATGTGGAGCTAATATTGATGCTTGAATTGCACCTGGATATACTTAACACGATACCTATTCAAACGATTATCGAGAAAGAAGACGAAGGTTTCAGAGAAATTCGTATGGCAGCTCACTTGCAATAATGACAAACATAGGTTACTCATTCATATATATAGGCATAGAATGCAAAAGGAAATAACCTCGAAAAATAGCACATTGAAAGCGAGCTAAGCACTCGATGGGCCAATAAAAAAGGGCCAAATGCGCTAAACAAATGCGGCAAATACAAATAAATAAAAATGGTTTTTGCGCCAAATATTTCCAATCTAGTTTACAATAGAGTGGTACTAAAGTCGTAATATCCTAAAAGATATTGAGATTTTTAGAAAAATAAACGTCTTTTCCTATCAAATACTGATGTGCTTTTCAAAGCTGGTCTTTAAAGCATGTTCACCATATTGTGACAGCGCCGCCTGCGGTATCTTGGTCATGTCTACAGAATGGAAAGTGGTCGTATTCCGAAAGATCTACACTATGTTGAGCTGCTATTAGGAAGTCGACCATTGGGCGGACCGCACTTGAGGTACAAAAATGTTTGCAAAAGAGATATGAAAGCTCTTGGCGTTGACCACGCAAGTTGGTAAGAACTTGCTCTTGACCGCTCACTATGGAGGCATTATGTAAAGCGTCTCCTGCAAGATGTGGAGTAGCAGATAACGCTATTGACTGCGGAACTCAGATCACGCCGCCGGCGTGCAAGTGATGCGATACAACTAAATTCTGATAATCGTTGCCAGCGCTGCGGGAGAGATTGTTCCTCCCGAATCGGACTGTTTAGTCATTCAAAATGCTGCAGAACATAAACATTCATGTGATGTACATGCATGGTCGACATCGACCGAAGAAGTCCAACAACAACTGTCGGTTCCTAAGATCCTAACATCATCAGCAAACAGGAAGCAGCGCGAACTCTATCAGGCTGCCAGGTTGTTTACAAAAATAATTAAAAGTTGTGAACCAAGAACCGAGCCTTGAGGCACTCCACTGATACTCAGCTATTCCTTTGAGCGCACCCCTGCAATTCTAAAATAGTTACTGCAATTAGTTAAGAAGCTGTATAACCATCTATGTAGTTCACCTGTGACGCCAAACTTACTTAGTTTGTGCGGAATGTACATATGGTTCACTGAGTTGAACGCCTTTTGAAAATCAAGATAGAATACTTCGACTACTCTCCCTTCATCGAGGCGTAATGTCACTTCATCAAGAAAGCTTAGAAGATTGGTTAGGCAGGACCAGCCTTTCCAGAATCCGTGCTGGGCATGGGATAGTAAGGAATTGGCTACCAAATGTTTACATATCTCGTGCCGAATGATTTTTTCCAAGCACTTGCAAAGAATGCTTGTCAGGCTTACTGGCCTGTAGTTGCGTACATTCGATACGGGACTCGTTTTGTATAAGGCTACTACCGTCACACGTTCTTGATTCCGTATATCTGGAAAGTAAGGTAGGGTTTCTGTTCCCCAGCACGGTGAGAGGTCAGCTATTCAGGAAACAATGCAATAATATGCGTGAACAATGTATGGTGTATGAAATTACTTGCCTAGTTGATGCAAAGTGAAACACGGACATAAACTGCATGTGGGCTAATTTGCTGTCAGGTTGCACAGTCCTAGACAGATCTGACAAAAAATGTAACAATACGTTTTTTAGTTTTTATTAGACAATGTGCGGAAATATGATAGACCATTTAACGTCTAATTCCCTTTTAAAGCTCAACACGTTTGGGAGCCTTACTATACAATTTGGGAGCTTGTTCCAGATATTGACCACACGTTTGCTGAAAAAGTGCTCACGTGCTAGCAACCTGGGCCTACTCTTTAGAAGTTTCAAAGAATAGCCACCTGTAGCTGTTTTTGGGGCAACTTTAAGGGTTTTATTAATATTATCACCTGTAAGACCCTTTAGAATCTTGGAGGCTTCTATTAGGTCACCTCGCAGCCGCCGTCGCTTTAGTGAGAACAAACCGAGGTCCTTGCAGTAGTCCAGATTACTACAATAGTGTCCACAAGAACGTTGGAGAAAAGGCACAGGAGATAAAAGTTTTATCGCGGTAGCCAAAACGTGTACAGAGCGTTTACGATGCACGCACGAACGAACGGAAGTTAATAATTGTCAAGGTCAATGTTTTGATAAGGAAAAACGAGCGGTGTTACCCAGCCCCCCTCCAAGAAGTCTGGTCAGTGAAGACTTCTGATCGGGAGTTGCCAGGAGCGTGGGGCATGCGGGTGTCAGCTTACCCCGGGGATGAACGTAGTCTATCAGCAACCAGTCACATAGTAGTCAGCCAGGGCGCTCGGTCTGCGTGGGTCGATCTTCGGTGGTTCGAAAGTAAGATGTACGGTGAACCGATCAGGACCAAGTCAAGTAGCGTCTCACATGTGAGTGAACGTACTGCCGAGCCGCCTCACATTGAGTGAACAGCTGCAAGCGGGATATTCCCGTTTGGCGTGGTCTTAGTATGAACCCAATTTGAGCAGAAGCAGGCTTGACAACAAGAACCCGAGGCTTCAAAAAGACAGTCACTGGTCAGAATTTCCTGTGTCCCGAAGGATGATAGACGGCCGCGCCAGGAGAATCGGTTGGCGCGTCAATCTGTGCTTGTAAGCACCTTGTGTGACATGACAGGCGCGTTGGAACAATTGTGCTCTTGTTGGTGGTTAGGGCTACCGGTTGAGTTGGAGCCAAGCGTAGGTGGACCACGAAAAGTGCGCGATTCGGCGGCCTCAGCGGTGGTTGGGTGCGTACCTGAGTGAAGAAAGAAAAAGAAAACTCCCTGGTGCATGGGTTTAGGTCCACGACCGAGTGATTAGAAAGAAGTACGTAATAATGCACGCGTGTATGCCGGAAGATATGAAAGTATTAACTATTTACAACAAAATCGAATCGAACGGGTTGCCGTTTGGCACGTTTGTTTTATGTCATGGCCGGCTCTATGTTAGCTGTGGGCACAGGAGGGAAAATGACTAGTGGTCCCGGGGTTCGCGTTGGGTCATGTGGGATAACTTCCTCGTCCATGAACGCCCGTTTGACTCTGTCGATTGAGACAGTGTTATGCTTGCCGACACGGTCAATGGCGACCGCCTTTAGAGATCGCCCGTGTTTGGCGTTATGTGCTCGGGGCTACCAGGTTGATGGCGACAGGCGTCGGCGATCCGGGGGTGGCGGCTGCCACGCTTTCCACAGCTGGAGGTGCATGTGTATCTAAGTAAGAAAAAACTCTCTGGTGCATGGCTTTATGGCCACGACCGAGTTAGAGTGATGAGGTACGTAAGGCATGCACGGGCATATACCAACTGATAACACTTTAAAAATGTGCTACATAGTCGGCGAACCTCACGGGTTGCCGTTTCGCTCGCCCAGCTGTTGTGGTGGCAGGCGTTGAGATAGTCAAGGTTAAGGTAGGGGTTAACACCGGTGGTGCTGGGTTTGGGTCTGGCGGATTAGCTGAGTCAACTGCATTGTCCATGAACGCTCGTTTGACTCTGTCAATCGAGACCGTGTCGTGTCGACCGGCACGGTCAATCACAACTGTTTTGAGGACCTCTTAATTATCTTAAATGGTCCAGCATAAGGAGGGTAAAAAGGTTGCATCATCATGTTGTTTCGGAGAGAGAAATACTGGCAATCTGCAAAATCCTTCGACATGTGGGACTGTTTGGCTTAAAGTCGCGGAAATGTTAAGTGGAAACGACTCATACCGTGTCGCAAGCGCATCACGTTAACTCCATAGGCAAATGGTGATTGCCTAGCAGGGGAGACATATGTATAGTCACTTGAAGGTAGTAACGGGTCAACGAGGTCTACGTGCCTGTGCGAGAAACGTTTATCCGGTTCGACGAAAGCTCTTAATGGGCTTTTTGTGTGTCGGTGGATTTTCGAGCGTTGACAATTACCGCACGCTTTAGCGCTTGTGCGAACGTCTTTACTGGATTTTGGTCCGTCACGTAGACCCGTGGATTTATCCTTGATATGGACAAGACGACGTAATTTATTCGGACCGACGACAGTAGTCGTCGTTAGCTGTCGTCCCGATGTGCGATGGGCGCAAGGTTTAATGCAACGCCGCGCATCGTTGCCGTATTTCCGATGTATCCAGCAAACGGGTGACCGAGTGTGACTACTCGAGTGTCGGCGGGATGGGGTGCGAGATACTGACTTTTTGTTGAGTGCGAGGTTTCGAACCTCATTGCGTAAAGCCGCAACCTCAGCCAGCAGATCCGCAATGCTGACTTACGTTGGAGTACCCTGTGTGCGTGATTGTCCTGCGGTTACTGTGGAAACATGGGCATTTGGATAGGGACGGATACATTCAGCGATGTTGTCCGCCATTTCCGCAGGCTCAGATACCGGAGTGCTTTTCGCAGCAACCAAGATGGGTTGCACACACTCAGGTAAGCGCTAGAGCCATAGTTCCTTTAGTAAGGAATCGTCCATGTGCGATGTCCCTAGCAGGCAGCGCATCTCCATTAGTATGTAAGATGGCTTTTTGTTGGCAATTTCCAAGTTGCCGAACAGCTGCTTTAGCCTAGATCGTTCAGACGGAACCGTGCGGGAAATCACGGCTTGTTTGACGATACGGTAGCGGTCACCTATGGGTGCAGTCAGGACTGCGTCGCGTACCTGTAATAACACATCCGCGGGGAGTTTTTGCGTTAAATGTGAAAACATAGCGTAGTCATCAATGATATTTTTAGAACTAAATTCAGTTTCTAAAAAAATGAAACCAATACTCAGGGTCCTGTGAAATAAAGCTGGGTATTGTGATGACCGTCGAAACCAAAATAACGCGTTTAGAATCACTCATGATAAACAGGAGCAATTGATGCAAATAAAATGCACGATTAAACGAGGTAAAAAATTACCTGAAAACTCCGATGTGAAGCGGAAAAATTTTGACGTACCGGAAAAGATACACGAAGAATGCGTGTATGTCGGGCTCACCAATTTGTAGTAGACCAGATTACTACAATAATATCCCAAAGAACGTTGGAGAAAAGGCACAGGAGATGAAAGGTTTATCGCGGTAGCCAAAACGTGTACAGAGCGTTTACGATGTACGCACGAACGAACGGAAGTTAATTATTGTCAACGTCAATGTTTTGATAAGGGAAAACAAGCGGTGTTACATCCTCGATTCTTGCCTCATAGGTTTTTCCTGCCTGAACCTCAACCATCCTAGTCGCAATTCGCTGGACCTTTTCGAGACATGCTATATCTTTTTTAATTACGGTGCCCAGGATTGAACGCTCAATTCTATGTGATGCTGCACGACTACTTTGTATAAAAGAATGAAGGTTTGAGGTTTTCAGCATGATAACGCTGAGCTAGATCTTAAAGAATTCTCTCTGAACAATTCAGTTCAAATGAGTTGCACATGACAGTAAGTGGTTAATGAGCCAACCGAGCGTCTAAACTTTCTTTCCGTGCAAAGCTACAGAGAAGCAAGCACCACTGCAAAGCCTTTTTCTTATTGTGATTTGGATATCATTAACGATCGCGACACCAAGGGATTATCTTGATTGTATTTAGGAAGCACTTCGTTATGAATGATGCTGGGAAAATAGAAATAAATTTCTATACACCAGTACGGTGAGAGGTCAGCTAAAGAAGTGTTGTGTATTTAAAAGAAATTCAGAATTTACTTTATTTACCAGACAACGCTAAAAATGGAGAAACTACCTAATCTTGCATAGATATTCGGGGGAGAATTCAGGAAAAAGCTTACCCCAACCCTTGCATAAAACTCGGGACAGAACTGCAAGATATAAGTTCTTATGGAAGGCGATTCCAGAAATTTACTACTTTGAGGCTAAAATCATTTTTGCGAGAGTCTAGTCTTCATCGCTCCTTAGCAAGTTTAAGTGAATTTCCGCGGGTGATCAACTCGGGGCTTAAGCCTTTGTCTACGGGAATTCGATATACGTTTTTTATGAAATTTGTTGCGTTATTCTGCATAACTATGGCATAAGTAAAACACGATTAATTTTCATGTTTTATGTATATATTTTCCAGGATATTTTGAGGTGGTACCTGTAGATAACGTCAGTATTTTGGAACGCAATTTTACCTATGTCTTCACAACACACAATGCAATTATTTCATTTAATATTAATAATATTTTGAAAAAATTGTAAGTATAACCTGCTGCAGAATTGTTTTAGACGACGGTGTGCATGCTTGCTACATCGATATTTCCTAAGCTTTCGATAGAATCAACCATGACATCTTAATCAAAAAGCTCGAGAGTATTGAATAATGGGAATATTGCTAAATTGAAAAAGGGGCTATCTTACTGATAGACACGTCCAAGTTCGCGTTGGCAGCACCTTGTCTAGAAAATTACACGTCACGAGTGAAGTTCCGCAAGGCTCGGTGCTAGGACCTCTTCTATTCTTGTTGAATATGAACGATATAGTAGAGAATATTGGATGCAGCTTGATACTTCTTGTCGATTATATTAAAATTTGGATTGGATGTATGGCATTACGAAGTGATCTAAGCATCTTATTTCGTTGGTTTCAGTTAAATGAGTTACAATTTAACCATGCGAAATGTAAAATGCTGCAGCTTGGAAAATCTCTGGACCACACGTATCAGCTTGACACGTAAGATCTCGTCTGGACCACAGCTGGGTTTCGTTTAACCTTAAGCCTGGACAGCATTGCCGGATAGTGTACAATAAAGCTTGAGGTATCTTGAGTCTTCTCAAAAGAATATTCTGGACTTTTACGCCCGAAACCCTACCCCGGGTAATTAACACATATATACGTCCTGTTATGGAATATTCCATCCAAGCCTGGGC
The DNA here is from genome assembly GCA_013407085.1 of Atriophallophorus winterbourni. NCBI lineage: Eukaryota > Metazoa > Platyhelminthes > Trematoda > Plagiorchiida > Microphallidae > Atriophallophorus > Atriophallophorus winterbourni. The sequence continues at coordinate 17,613 of JACCGJ010004824.1, forward strand.
AACATGGCTGAGGAAGGATATCGAACTACTCAACAGGATTGATCATCGTGCTACAAAGTTGGTCTCCCGGTACAGAAATTTGCATTTTACAGAGCGAATTTTAAGACTGAACCTACACGATTTTACCCAACGGCGGATACGTAGTGACCTTATGTTGACCTTCACAATCCTGTATTCTGTAAACCATCCCCTTAAACACTTGCCAAAGCCCAATGACCTTACTCGAACACGAACACATTCAAAGGCTTTAAGCATTCTGCATTCTGGATAGGATATACGTCGTAATTTTTTCTCGGTAAGAATTTGTTTCACTTGGAACTAATTGCCTCAACAAATCACACGATCAGAATCTGTTGAGCTTTTCGCTTCCAAATTCGATGAGTTTATAACGAACCACGCGGTATGCGAGTGTCCCTATTTATTTTTGAGATATTTTATATTTTTTATATATTTTTTATATTTTCAATATACCTTGTCATCCTATGGTTACTGTTAACCCTTAACTGCCTGAATTATGTTTTACATCGAAATAATTTTTTTCTCCTGCATTTTTGTGATGAAACTGCTCTCCTTATATGGGGGCAGAAAGTATTTTTAATTTTTTTATATATTACGGAAAATAAAAAAATGGGACAAATTCGGTACAATCGTCCTGTGGTGGCACCTTTTTCATTGATTTCCAGCTGTAGTCAGCTATATGAGACATAAAAGTTATAAAAAGATTTCTCAATCAAATTTTTAATGTGAAACACACACAAGGTAGAAAAATAGGTTGAATAGAAAATAATGTATTTCCTTCATGCAGTCATTGCGATCAAAACCCATGGAATGCCGCAAAACAGTTCTTATGCATGTCTAAGCATAAGTGGACATTGCATTTGGCGCATAATATCTTCGTCTTTCCAGGATAGTTTTTGAACCTGCATCGGTTTCTTTTTTTCTCGACACAAGGCACATGTGCCACTTGGTCCAACCTAACAACGTCGGATGGGGCTCCACAGCTTCTTTTTGCTTCACCTCTTAGAGATGGGCGTCCATGTTTAAGAGGCAAGGAAATTTTTATCTGCTTTGGTAAGGGTGAAAGCTACCTCAAGTGTGAAGGAAGCAAGCTGGAGCACTTCTTTTTTGGAAGAGAAAGCCTCTTGCAGTCTCTACGATAACAAAGCCATGAATTAACTATAGCTATGTCAATGAATTGATAGATCAGACGGTGATAAGCTTTCTTTGATTTCATGCTTATTCTATACAAAGAAAGAAGATGGTCTGCCAAATCTACACCACCCATTGACTTATTGTATCGTTTCACAATAATAGGGCAAGGTACTTCAATGGACCTCTTTGTAGTTTTATCAAATCTACGGACAGTTGATAAAGGATTTGCCCTGGCAAATGTAGACAACAAATTGACTACTTTGTTGTCGTACCAGCGAACCAGGGTGACACTTGAATGTCCGTTCACCAGTTCTTTCTCCTCAAAGGAACCCCTGCCTTTTTCATTGGGCGCTTGTCATTCTGCATGTATTTTGGTAAGCAAGGTAATCGTGGCAATCTAACTGTGCCGCAACAAAATATTCCCACATCTGTCAAGTATTGCAGAAGGGGCACAGAGGTGAACCAGTTATCAAAAAATACAAGATGGTTCTCATTGAAAGGAATGGTCTTGGCAAGATGTAGCACAATATCTGAGCTAGCACCGATGTTTGAGACGTTGGGATCATCGATGGGGGATATTTTCCCAGTATATGGGATGAAATCGCACATCATTCCACGATCGTCAGCGAGTACGAAAAGTTTGTAGCCAAACTTTTTAGGTTTATTTGGCAGGTATTGTTTGAGCCTTGATCTGCCGTTGTATGCCGGATGTCACATATTTGAGACATATATTCCGACAGTCATATTTCGCACAGAAAAATATTTCATCATTTGTGTATACGATCAATGTGTTCAGAAGATGTCTATAAATGAAGCAAAAAATTATCAATGTATATATTTACACGGTTTTCCAGCCATTGCACGCAGAAAAATGAAGCACGGAGCGAAATTTCACAAGGGTCACCTCACTTCCGAAGTTTGTTGACAACTGGCGCGCCGCATGGCTCAGCCGTCTCAAACGCATACCAAACGAGAGCAGAACGTGTGCCGATTCCGATACCTCCGGCATACGAAAGTGATCTGTCTAATTTAACCTATCATATACCTTCAAATTTTGTGTACCGAATTTGCCCCATTCGTCCGTTAAGGGTTAAGATTAATGCTTTTTCTGGGTTCTGAGTTATGCATTTTGCACATTTGTTGCATAATTAAAAATTATATGATCATATAAAGAAATAATAAGGCATGAACATAAGAAAATATTTATCCACTCTATAATATACAGTATAATAACATATTTATCCTTTTTAACACAAACGGTTATAGGTTTACTCTGAGTGGTAGATTCGGAAGCAGTTTTTGCTGCAGTGCAACAAAGATGCACATCGTGGAAGCTTTTACTTAAGGTGCTGGCTTGATTTCTGTTTTTTGAACAAACTTCACAGTGATATTTGTTGCTAGTATATTCTGGCCAATGAATTCCTGAATTACCCTAACGTAAGGAGTCTGGAGTGGAATAGTTTAACTTTCACCGTTTTGCTTGCCCTGGTCATGTTCTTTGAGCATAAGTTAGCAAACCACGAGTTACTTATCTGTAGTTATCAAATTGGGTCATCTGATTATCATCGTCACATTCTGTATACAAAATGTATGAATTGACTATTGCCATGTCTAATAAGCCGAAGAATACACGGTGCCACCATTTCTTACTTTTACGATCCACTCCATACAGCTGACGCAGCATATCATGCTCATCCACCCCAACCATGAGCTTGTTGTAGTCACTCACTACGCTTGGGCATGTGACTGTGACATTAGTACCATCGTTCGTTCCATTTGAAAGCTGTGATGCCGAGAGGAGTGGATCTGTAGACAAAATCTACTCTTTTCAGAGCTTTGTCTTCAATGAGTTGAGGAAAGTCTTTTCTGCTGCTAGGAATTGTTTCACATTCCAATATATTTCTCGTTTGAAGCGTTTCCAACAGATTGATAGAAGAAAAGTAATTGTCGAAGAAGAGTTTATGATTTTTTTTACGTTTTGTGTCAAGAACATGACCACATCACCCCCAAGGCCTAGGTGCTTTCTTTGTTCAAAATTTCTTTCCGATTCTGCTTTACCTGTGTACACTATTACCATGTAAATTTAACCTGCATCATCAGCTAAACACCAGATTTTGTAACCTCGTTTCATAGGTTTCATTGGGTTACATTGCTTCAAGTTGCTTCTTCCTTTGAACAGAATCATTGGCTCGTCAACGCGAACATGTTCACTCAGTGAACGTTTCTGCTTGAATTTTTCATTCATGCGTTCCAAAAGAGGTCTGATCTTGAATAGCTTATCTTTGGTTGGGTCCATATTGGTGTTATCATTCACATGAAGATTGATGAGTATAGTCTGAAAGCGTTCTCGACACATGGCGGTTTTCATCGGACGCATTTCCATGTCTTTTTGTGTTGACCGATTGATGGTAGTGAATGATAGCCCATCATCATGTTTATTCCGAGGAATACTTTATTTTCCTCTTTGAAAGTAGCAGCTGGTTTTCCTTTCTCCACACCCTTCAAATTAGTTGTAAAATAATTTTTGTCTAAGATCTCTTGATCAAAAAATTCAAAAATTAATCTAAAGGCGTTGAAACTGCTATAGTGACGGTCGGCATGGGTAAAAATTCAGTATCCACGGCAGGATCTGGATTTTTCTTACATTTTCTCTTACTATCATCTTCAATATCAACATTGCTATGTGGAGGAGATGCAATTGATTCTCTTGGGTTTTCAGGTTCTGGCTCATACACAACATCTAATGGATTTACCATTATTTGAAAGGCCTGTTCTTCAAATTCTTTATCTG
>JACCGJ010004828.1:0-18807 GCA_013407085.1 Atriophallophorus winterbourni
ACCAAATCCAAGACAGAGGGGCGGTCATAACCTCTCCTCCGGGTGCATTCGTGAACATGGTTGTATAACGGGATGGAATCTAGTACCTCTCTAAATCGGTATTCTAGCGTTTGTGGGGAGTGATCGTCCTTGAGATTGAGGCTATGCAGCTTAAAATCACTCATAATAAGCATTGATGATTGGTGAGTGCGAGATAAGTACTGAGCACGTGGATCAACCATTCGCTTTACGATTGCGCGTTTAGACGAAAGAGACCGGTTAACAGCACAATCATGCAAAATCACAAGAACAGCGTTATAGACCCAAATTTTATTCTCGAAGGGGAATTCTGTGTTGTTTAACGGACAGCACTGGATGCGATTGCTATAATAAAGGAAAACACCACAGCCACATTCTTTCTCGATCGTTCCTTATCAAATTCATATTTGAAATAGATATCTCCGTTTCAATCAAGTGGAAAGAATATCACGTTTTTGTGATGGCGATTATGTCCGGTGATTGTTGTTGCCCTCTTTCGGTCGATGTTGACCATGGATGTACATCACAATCGCATTATTGTTTATGTTCTACAGCTTTTCAAATGACTAAACAATCCGATTCGGGAGAAACAACCTTTTTCGCAGCGCTTGTAACGATAGGCAGAACTCGGTTGTATGGCGTCAGTTGCACGCTAGCATTCAGCAGCCAAGAGCTGTATCTGCTCCTTTCCGGCTTGCGACCACGCTATACACGCTCCAATTTGAGCGGTAAGAGTAAGTGATTAGTGCGAGCATATCTCGGTTAACACCGCCGATTTGTATATAAACATGACTATAGGTCATTTTGTTTGTCAAGAAGTTCATCTTTAAACCGTAAGGACCCTGCCCTTTATAATTTTCAGACCGCTTAATACTAAAAGCACCCACAAGTATGGCTTTTATAACACCGATTGTTGCGGCTAGGAATTCCACGGTAGGTCAGTAGCATCTTCCGAAACGCCTAAAAGTCGAATAATTATTGGATTATTTTCTTCTCGATATTTCTTCGTCAACTTTTCCTCCCACCAAGGTCAATCTGCATGCATTAGACATGTAGACTCTGCAATACCTCATAGAAGGTAAGCATTTAAGAGTACGTTTCCACGTCCTCCGCAGAGTGCAGTGTTATTTGTCATAGGCGATGATCTTTGTGAGAAGAATTCAGCAAGCGGTTAAGCCGAATTTTTGATGAGGCAGTAACTGTGGCCAGTCCTATCTGACTAGAGAGTTTATACCACTCCACTAAGCTATGTTTTTGCTTAGCTTCGAACAGCGTTTTCTGTAGCTCGGACACGTTGGTACACATAACACTAAGGTTTATACCCGCGGATTTTGGTTTATAATTAGAGTTGATCGTTTTAGAAATTGTTTTGCTGAGTCCTTTCTCGTTTCCGTTAAGTTGAAGAGTCACTGATCCCGGCGAACACTTACTCGTTTTAGTCAACATCTGCGCGGTTATCTGGGTAAATATTGGCCTGTTGGAGTATGATGGATATTCTATCGGTTCTTTGGCAGTAACCCTTATGTCGGGCATCAATTGTGTCTTGATGATGTTTTTTGTCAGTTTATTCAGGGTTGTATACTGGATTCCAGTCCATCTAAACGCGTCTCAATTTCATTATCCGGGGCTGTTGCCTTCGATGATGACGCTGTTGGTTTCGACTTGCAAAACTGGTAAACGTAACAAACACCGGGACAATTATTTACCATCACCAATCGCTACCAAATCCGAGATCAGCGATTTGTCGCTTTTATCCTTAGGACAACCGACTTTTGACAAACCGTACACATGCAGCCGTATTTTGCTTTGTTTTCTGTTCTGGGTCTTCCGATCAGGGTTGTGAGCAGCACCGTTTAGTGTTGTGTGCACAAGCAGTGGTTCTGTCGAGCGAGCGATGATGAATATCGTGAGCGCGTCAAAAAAGCGGTGTTTACGAATAAGAGCAACATCAGAATTGAATCCGGCGATACGATACGGTATTTAATGGCAATATTTTAAAAATTAACCCAGTCGATGAGGAAGAATAAGATCATTCCGATGAGGTTAATCCCACTGAGGACTTGACGAGTATTGACAGCGTTGCACGCATTATGGAATACCGCTACGAAAGTGGGATATCCAAGAAGCTGGATTCGTGTAAGTGTAAGAACAGCATATATTGATAATCAGGAGCTCAAAATAATGCGACTGTATGATGGACAGTGCTAGTGGAAGAATCACATCTCAAACAGAATTAAGTATATAATCGTTCGCTCATTCAACGCATAAGAATCGATTCCTTGGTTTTTCGTTTCATCTTTGCAACATTTTCTGCTCCTACAAACTTTGCTCTGTGAATTTTAAAGGATACTATCAATCCATGTTGAGGGTTAATCCAAATGTATGTAGCGTTTGCAAGATCTAAATATCAGCAACGCAAGCAGAATGATACTCAAAACGCTCGAATTGCTATCATGTTTTCTCTCGTAGGATCATCTAACATGATTTTATATTGTTAAACATTCATAGTGTCGGATGTCTAGTCAATTATCCTAATTACAGTGAACTGACGTTCAACGGATTGGATCGTTTATAGTACCAAGTTACATTATATTTGAAATGAATATTATGCATGTTTTGTAATAATTTTTTTGTAAATTATATTTAAACTTGGATAAATAGGGATTATTTATTTAAACATCACACTGTGCTGTCTCAACCTAAGAATTTCAAGTATACTGATTGTGAGCATGTAGGGTGTGTCGATACGTTAATTATAATTAGGTTTATAGCACGGCTTGTACTTTGACAATATATAGCTGATTAAAATATTGGAATTGAGCTAGAATCCTTATTGGTTAAAAGGAACGTTTGTAATGAATTGGTAAGAACATTTTATGACAAATGTTTTATTTTTGACACTGAAGCTTCATCAAACCAAATGTGTCAGTTCGAACAAAGATCTGGTTTCCATTGCATTCACGTGATCAAACATCAGTTGACTAAGAACTTAACAAGCCACGGTTGGTTCTGAGCATGTTAAAATTGACAGTGCGGCATTAAGATCAATCTACGAAACCCTCTTAAACGCTGGGTATTCTCCTAATTGTTTAATTAGGTAGCAGGTGTAAATGATATCCGTTCGTCGATTAGCCCGCTTGCACACAATGGGTCATTCACATTAACCGCTGCAGAACCGGGCGCCATATCGCGGAAATATCCGCCCCACCAAAATTGTTGACAGCCTTTTTCAACACAACCACATAGGGTGAAGTCATTCCACGTATGGTTTTACACCCCTCCTTATCAATCCTGAATGCGCAAGATGAACGCTATGACGTGATCTTAGCACTTGTTTAGCTTGGGCTGAATCTCAAATCGGTGAGTGTTATTCACTGGATTTGCGTAGCTGTTTATCGATGCATTTTTGTGTTCTTTTATCCTAGTACATAGTTCTCTGGACGTTGGACCGATGTATACTCCCAAGTAACCCTTACAGTTGATTTCCTATTCAACAATCTTGCAGCATGAAGGTTTCTCATCCTCGGAATGCGTTAATAATAATCGCTGCGTTTTGTCTCTCTGATTTATTAGCCGCATACCTGCGTAATCCAATTTTCTACTTAGTCCCCATGATGTGTCTTCAACGTAAGGTATAGAAACTGTTGCTTTCTATGTGGAATGGTCTAAACATTCGGTTCTTTGTGTGTCAGAATTCGATTATTTTTCTCTAGTAAGTGTTTGAGGTGATAATATTGGATGTGAACAATTTTCAAGATTGATAAAATATCACTCCGTATGCGTAGTTGCGCAAGATGTTGTAGTTTTTGTTTAGTCGTGCGCGTTGTAAAGGTGAATTTATGTAACGTAAAACAAACTTGCTGAACTATGGTAAATCCTGTCAAAGATTTTATTATTCTTCGTCAGCTATGATTCCCAGATTTCGAGTAAGTATCCATATCAAGATGCACAAATGGCGCAGTGTTTCAGGTCGAGTAACACAAGAATAACTTTTTGCATACCCAAATAACATCATGTTTTATTTCATACTGTTTACGAATATGGTTCTAGCTCAAGTTTACAAGGAAATCAGACATGAAGTACTTTTTCTCAGTAGTCCACATGAGATTTTGCATGCCAAACTGATAAGTGTTTTGCATGGATTTATCACGCCACATCACATATCCTCTTCGCTTCAAAATTACGTCATACCAATTTTACTGTGTCGCTCGCTTTGTGAGGCATACCAAGTTATCATTCGTAAGTTTATGTGATATATTCTCTCGATTGCGAACAAATCTAAATAGGTTTTTTCCAGAAAGTAGACCGCACTGGACGCAAATCATTCGTGTGTTTGATATCACAGTTCGGTATAAATCTCTGTAAAAAAATACCGTAAAACATTCGAATTTCATCAAACATATTGATAATCCAATCCAATATACTTAAATCCCCGTTTGTGCTAACAATTGATACAATATCTGCAATTCGATTGATTCAACTATCTTGTAAATCTCGATTCATTCTCACAGAATTTTAGGTTCTGAACTTTTAAATTTGGCAAAAAATGCAAAGCAGAAAGCAAAACCAGCTTCAAATTTACCCACAACCGGAAAGTTGAATCTACCAATGTTAAAATTATTTACACCACAAAATTCATTCGGCAGTGTGGAAACGAATGCCGATCGAGAATCGAATGTACCACCAGAGTGAGTAATAAAAATGAAAGCAAATCTGATTACTTATGAGTAGTAATTCGAGGTATAATTAATATTCCATTATTTAAACAATTTCCATGTTAAACGTATTAAATCAACATTGCTTGTCTACATTTTGCCGGACCAACAACCATATTTAGGCGCCTTTTCTTTCAACATTGATTGAACGTCGGTTCAATTTAACTTGGAAATTAAAGGACAAATGTTATTTTATTATAAAACAATGGCTTACAAGCGCAAATTGTTTAATATGATTGATGCTTGAACAAGTATTAGGCAAAAAATGAGTCTAAGCTAGTTTATTGTGAAGTGGGTGGGATTTATCAAGTAGGATATTATTGAAAAGTCAGTCACAAGAAGAAAAGTGTTGTTTCATTATAATTTTCACGATGTGTCCATAGTATATTGAAATCGCGAGTGAAATAATTTCAATGCGTCATCTTATCATTAAGCACAAATTGAAGAATTGAAATGATAGGTCCAAGTTAGGTTATCGGATATCGTGACGCTTAGATACCTAACAATTATTTCTTCACTACATAAATGGATGTATGTATAGATTGCTAGATAAATCATCAGATTATGGCCACTCATGTTAATGAAAACGAGTGATAACCATTTTCTGGATTTAAAATCAAGATTCAGTGTTCGTATTAGGTAGTAATTTCATCTAATAGAGTTAAATAAGTACTTGAAGCCCTATATTTATGCACAACGCATCTAATGACTGAATTATCATCCTATTTGTGAGATAAGTTAAGAGTAGCTGTTAAAGAAGTATACAAGGTTATACTTCAAGGCTCACTGAACCTAATCTTACTTTTTCCACCTGATGACGGCAAACAGCCAGAAACCGATAGTGGAGAGTAATTTCAGGGGATGTTAGCAACACATTACAATAGATAAGTATTTTTTAAAAATTGTTACGAGAGAAAAGTCGCACCTTGAAGAACTTCCTTCACAGTAATGAGAAAGTGTTTGCAGTTTCCTAAGTGCGGCGTTTTGAGATGTCTCTCTAAATCATCCGCATATCCCCATGACAAGCTGTATGTTGTAGAAATGTGTTCAGTAGTTGTACGACTTGCGCACGTTCTACTGAACATTAATTATTGTGAAATATTAATTCAGTTCAATTGTAATGGTCTGACATCAAAGACCCATGCGTTATCATTCAATTACCATTTGTATCGGAAATGTTAAATATTTAAAATTTACGGAACGGTAGAGCCTCTTGTTAGGTGCATTTTTCTTTATACAACTGCTTGTCATCTTTGGTGAGGTGTACTTGTTGCATACTATCCACAACTATACTCTGTGTGATAATTTCAAAACCATGAAAAAACATGCAGTAGGCTCAAATTTTGCTGCAGAATTCTGAAAATCAGAGCGCAATATTCAAATAGAATTAATCAGTTCTATTGTCATTCAATATTTGAAGTTATTATGCATAACTCGTGAACGGCAAACACCGCATTGCCAGGTGACGAACAGCATTGAATACAGCAAGCAAATTCCTATAAATAATCGAAAGATAGGAGAGATGCGCAACAAAGAAATTCAAATTTTGGTAGGAGTTAACGAAGGGAAGTATACCCTCTGGCCATTCGAACATGGGGACAATTTGTGGATAAAATACTAGACACAGTGATCTCAACATCATGGCAAATATAAAGTCATTTTAGTTCTCAATGTATTGAAAATTGTTTGGGACCGATCGTAGAATTATATTCATTAAAAAGAAAGTTTGTAATGAATCAGCAGCAAAACTGCTCTCATTGACTCGTTACAATTTTTCTTTCTCATTTTCCTTCTCGTTTTTCAGCCAAACAATGGTACTCCAACCCACATCAGAGGTACACGAATTAGGTGCTGCTACCGCCCGGATAGAACCCCTTAGTGTTGAGGACCTTTGCAGTTCTGAAATACCAGAATGTAACATTCGGGATATGAAAATGAGAATGTTTGCGGAGTTAGAAGCACGTCTCTTATCAACTTGGTGTCCGAATGTCGCGCGAGCACCCTAAAATAACCATTAAATGAAAGAAGTTCATAACAGTTTGCATATTGTAGCCTCTACAATCAGTTAGAATTTGAACCCAGTTGTAATGCATTTGGTCACAAATTTTTCACTAGTATCGATTTTATAACTATCAAACTTTTATCTGATAAATGAGTACACTTACAGTCATGGTATATTTTTTCTGTCCTCAAAATGTCTTTTTATAACGAAGAAACATATATTTCGCAATACAATTGAACCCGAACTAATCAAAGTGTTTCTATATATCATGTAATTACTTGGGGGCAAATTGAAATTTGTGAATAAAAATTCATAATTTCATCGATAATTCTATCAATATTCATTTACTTAATCGAGACCTAGGACAACTATCCACCATCCCTTTATAACCACATTTTTTGGATTTACTCGAATGTGGGGATCGGACCAGCCATCTACCTTGAAATTGATACTTACATAATATCCCACAGCTGTAGAGAATATCGTTTATAAACTGCCAATCGGACGAAGCGATCACGTTGTCCTAGAATTCGAGTGCGTTTGTAGCGCTAGGCGCAGCAGTGACGGAACGAAATGCGTCAGAAGGGTGAACTACCATGCTCTGTGTGCTGAGTTATAAAGCACAAGTTTCGCACACCTGGATCACTCCGATCCGGATAGTCATTGGCGATCTCTCTTACAGCAGCTGAAATCTATACCGGAGGAAAATTCAATGTTTTGAAGAAAACTTCTCATCGTGAGACATTTTAACTACGAGAGAGTCGCAACGCCCACATCCATTCTATGTACGCTTTGAAAATGATCCAGCATAGCCGCTGCCCTGACCGGGCTAGAATAGGTTTTCTCGCCGTTGTCTAATAATAGGTTACCAATGTGCTCCGTTGTCTTAACATCAGACTCAACAAAACTAAAGTATTCCATTTGCTTAATGTATTGTGGTGGTAATATCCCATACCTTACACACCTATACTGGTCTCGGGCTCTTTGCCGTCAGCAAGTGGAGACAGTATATTCAGATGAAGTGAGAATTGGAACCGTGGAAAAGCGGTAAAGTATGTATGCTACTGTTATATATGGTTTTTACAAAGAACCACGATGTTCAAACGGAGAATTATAAAGTAATTCCTGGCCAAGCGCTCTAGGCGCATATAAAAGATCAATCTATGGTGGTGTTCATATCCCCATCCCTTACACACCAATCATTTGGGTTGTTTTTAGCAGAGTTTGCAACGTTAGTTTCGTAGCTTCTATAAAAGCATACATTGAAGCTTTACCATGATGTTTCTCGAAGCTTTATATCACCACAAATTTATATAGGTTGGTAAGGCTGTGTCTACCGCGTCTAAAATGTTGCGTCGCACTGCAAGTGTCCACCAAAGTGGCTTGCGCATTAGCCTAACAGGTAGAAATGGAGAGTAAAGGTCTTGGAGACTTACAACATTGCGCTGAGTAACTGACAATTAACTTTCGATGGCATTAGTGTTAGAGAACTAGTCACATCGTGAATCAGAACGCCGGACGTCATTCCAGTCAAATCCATTTATATCACGCCTATATTTGACTGGTGGCTTATAAAAGCGGAGAATCCTTTTAATATTAAGGTGACATGGTAACTTTTCCTAAACGTTGAATCGTAAGAAAGGTTTTGGACATTTTTAATACCTCTAGACAAAAGTAGGTCCAATGTAGGTGGTGAATACCCATCTCTGTACCTTCTTTTCGTACTTAAGTGCTGATGAAGTGCACTGGAGTGCATCCAATTGAGATATAACTTTAAATTCTATAACAGTTCCTGTGATTGTCCCTGTTATTAACTGATAAGTTGAAATCACCTATTTAATAGACTTGTGGGTCAGTTCTGAGCAACCTGATAAGAATTTCCATAAGTTCTGGTCCTCCTCCTCAGAAGCGCCGAGCGTCCTGTATAAGCAGCTTTACGCTAAAGATAGCTTTCCGTCAGTAACGATTGCAGAGACCAGCTGGATACCAAAGGTTGCCATTTTGATACCAGATTCTTGGTAATTTAAACCATGCTTTGGCATATCACTGCTCCTATTCCGCGTGTACCGTCGGGTCTATCCGATCGGAGGAATTTATAGGTCGAAAAAGGTTAAATGAATTAGTGTGCGTATCTTGAAACCAGGTCTCTGATACACCTAGGATCCCAGATTTACTTTTGGAGGCTTACTGTAATAATTGCAGCAATTTACTACGCACGCTCCAAGCATTTATGTATAGTATGCATTTTGATGTACCGCACTTAATTTTGAAGAACCCTCGGGCGATGTACCCTAGGAGTTTTTGTTGAGTTCAAATGTGGTTACATTAGAAATGTTTGTGAAATGTACCTCATTGGAATGTTCTTGATGCAGCGTCGTTGAGCACAGAGGAATCGAGGCTTCCGTTTGATGCATCACAAATAAGCAAAGAATCCTCACATATGTTGTCTAACCGCACTTAAACATTCTTGATAGAAATATCCGCAGTTGCGTAGGTATTCCTCCGGCGTTTATCGGGGTTTTCCTCCGGTTTTGTTACGTTGACACCCGAATGCTGGAATCCAAAATATTTTGCCGAAGCTGTGCGATTATCTGGCACCAATTTGTACAAGGCATTAGTATTGGTATTTATTTAGTCGCTTTGTTCAAGAAACATGTCTTTGTCTCTCTGATCTTCGAATTCGACAAAGATTGGCCTTGCGTGATTTCCTTTTTCCACAGACCGATTGCATGGACCCGTGCTAAATGAAGATTGGGCTAAAGTTTTTCTAAACGCAATAGACTCTGCACATATTGGTGATCTTATCTGCATCGTGATTTAGCTGCCTGCATTAAAGGCTCTTGTTCGATAAGGGTCAGAATATTCTCGCTCCTATGTTTTTTTTTCTCAGGAACAGCGCAGTTTGTCAACGCTCGAGATTCACTGAGGATTGAAGCTAACTGCAAGTCAATTGTCGCTAAATTGTTGACATTTGGCTCAGCTTCCTCACTTTTAGATGAGCGCACTAACTTTTAAGCTCGCTGGCTTCTTTTATTACGCGTTTCTAGGGCCTTACGTAAAACCGCCGGCTTAGGCAGTATTCGTTTTGGCGAAGTCGCAACATGCGCATAAGTTTTTTGGGTGGTCCGTGCATTATCGCGATTAACTGGGAAACCTTCTTATGCAACTTTTTTTGCATTCCATGCAGACCCATTCAAACCATGTATACACAGTATAATGGCCCTTTGATATACCTGTCCACTTTTGGAGCGCCCAGTGCCTGCAGGTACAGCATTTGATTCATTTCGCTACATGCTTACCACAATCAGCCTTCAGCCATGTGGAAGTAAAATGGACCATAGTGCAGATATATAGAATGCTGATATTTATATTTAAGTAATGAACAGCAATTTCACAAAACAACAAAAATTCGTATTATTCATTCAGATCGTAGGAAATTCGAAAGAGTTCAACGTACCGCGCTTCGATTTTCTATCACCATCATGTTAAAAATATAAGTGCCGGTATCACAGGAGGATGGTCGATCAAGTTGGAAATGTTCTTCAAAACGCCTGACTCTATTAGGATTGGTACATAGGAACAAGAGTTGTGTGTACATGTGATTAGGAAATTGGAACGTTCGCACCACTGAAAGCTGAGATCATTGACGTAAGTTACATGTCCGAGCAGAGAAAAACGATGCGCAGCAAGCAGTTTCAAAAAAAGAATTAAATACATGAGGAATGCTTTTTGGGGGGCAAAATATTTTTAGACTATTTTATCGCAACTGTGATTTATTCCCATGGTTGATGCTCCGAAAAAAAGCAACGGCCACTGTTCGGTTAAGCACCTTCAATGAAGGCGTCGATATTATTTCTGTGGTAAGGGAAATCCATACGTCATCTAGTCATGCCACGCAGTAAAATCTTTAAGTTTGCGTATTATGAAGAAGTCAACATAGTCTTCGAAATTAATCAGCCAGGCAACTATTAATTGAAACTGCACCATCAACAGCATGCTCCTTCTGGATGGAGCAAACGGAGCGGTCTTCAGTTGTTTCGCTAATAAATATACTTAAATAAATATTTATTGTCATTTCTAAAGTTACAATTATAATGATTGTTACAACTTCCAGCCTATTTAATGTATACACGATTGATTTTGTTAGAATCCGTATTCAAATTCGTTTCATGAACAAATACACTACTTGATATAGTGGGCAAACAGTAAACAGCTCATGTGGATCACCATGCTACTGTCTCTACCTGATGAGTGCAAACAACAGGAAAGTGATTGCTGCGTGTGTGATAAAAATTATGCAAATGAGCGTTTTTGTTATGCATATGTTGTTTCATTTCATAGATACATTTATGTAACCAGGTGTAAACAAGAATGATTTCAGTGCCACCACGTTTGACAACACGTTCATAATCTAATCATCGGGACTTCAACCTTTCGCGGCTTCACTCAACATGCCAACATCCATCTACATTACTGCAGCACAAACTCTACGAAATATTCCAACTAGTACACTTGTACAATCAAGTCTTCACCATTCACGAATGAGAGGAACATATCAGCTGTATATTCTGTACCTTCTTTTGATTTCAAACGCATCGGCTATTTAATTAATCGCCTAAGAAGCTCGATTGGAGCAAAGTAACGACTTTGTGTTCGTGTTCGGTAATGTCTGCAGTGCTTCCAGACACAGGAACGAAACGAAAGTCATCCGTAAAGTCGACTTTCAAAGATTTAGAGAAACACAATAAACTTCACGATGTCCAAATTAATCTTAGTGAATAAAATACACCTGACAACTCAATAGTGAACAAACTTCGGATGCAAATGCAAGCAATCTCGCGATTTATTCTCAGCCAATATGTCAGCACCTTCCGATTCACTGTTCACAGTATAACTAGAAAATGGATTTTACGGAGAAGACGAGCCAGAGCCAAATATTGTGATCTTGTTAATAATGAAACTTGGTGTAAATGTTTTACGAATACAGAAGAAAGTGACCACCTTTTTTGGAAGGACGAACAACAATACAAGCAAACCATGGTGAAAAGAATGGAATATATTTCAATAATTACTGTACACATTATTGAATAAAAGAACCAAAGGGAAACCAGGTGTTTTCTGCTCATGACAGAACAAGGAATGACTTTTTCTGTGTAAGAGTCAACGGATACTTTTGCAAGATTTTAAACGTGATGGTTCTCATCGATACAAGAATTATTGCACTGTTATATAACAATCAGTATAACCACTAACCGAATTAATGATTGACCAAGTCTTGGTGAAACGACACTATGACTACTAAGTACGATGAAATCACTGGGTTGGGACAACATTAACCCTGTGATTCTTCGTGCATAATATAGACAGCTATCATACAATCTAGTGAAGGTTTTGATCCAGAGTCTTCGTGACGGTTGCCTACCGTCAGCACGAAAAGTTTGTTTGATAACATCAATTTAAAAGGTGGGATTTTGTTCCGAGGTTACCAATTACAGACTTCTTACGCTGTTTACCTGGATCTCGAGAATTATGTAGCGCATGGTAACTGAATGCATAGTCGGTCACCTTGAAAATAAAATATATTATCAACAGCGCAACATGGATTTCGCGAAACAGATCTTGTGTGTCAAATTTACTCACTACTCTGGACGCTTGGTCAACCTATATCTACCTAGGATACTACGTTTATTCCTGCTTCATTGATGTATCAACGGCACTTGATTAGGTCAACCACATCCTGCATCTTCAAAAGCTGGTGCGATGTGGGATAACAAGAATAATATTGTTGTATATAACGAATTATCTGACCGATCAGCATGTGTGAGTCCTCATTGGCGGTCTACTATAGAAATCATCAATATCATCAACGGCGTCCTTCATGGTTGGATGTCCATGTATGTGCTTTTTGGTATACATAAATAATATTGCGCACTTAGTACGATGAAAGATGGATCCTGTTGCTGTAGACAGAAAAATAGGGAAACAAATCCGATATATTGAAGAATGTTGGATGCTGCAAGAGGATTTAGATGCCCTCTATCACTGGTCTTAAATAAATCAGATGCGTTTCATCATACATAAATGTAAAATGTTACAACTTGGCCGGCAATACGAGCATACATATAATCTTGGTCATGTATATTTGACTTCGATCTCGGTATCTAGATTCTTAAAAACATTAAAACAAAGATTCTCCCAGAATGTCGTCAAAAGGGTTAGCGTTATCTTTGGAATGCTGAGAAAAATATATGGGTGGTTGCCTCATAAAATACACTCCCGCATTATAAATAATTACGTTCATCCAACAATGGAGTACATGATAACAGTTTGGCCCCGTGGCTGCGTAAAGACATTAGATTGCGGGATCACATTTTACATCGAGTGACGAAGCAAGTTGGTGGGACGCAGCACATCCCATACCTGAGGCGAATGGCCATTCATACAGATATTAGTATGAAGCAACGTGATCCCAACATAAAAATGCTGTGGACGAAAAATCACCCTCTTCGCGATTTGAAAAAGTCAGTTCCCTTAAGAATACACTAAGTGATTCAAGTTTTCTCGTTACACCGCACTGAAGACCCGATTGTAGACGTCATTTCTTATTGGTGTGTATTTTCTTTCCATGGAATTTACTATCACAAGATATTGTGAATGTTCTCACAATCGGTGATTTCAAACCAAACTGGATGGTTATATCAAATAGCACTCAATTTTCTATATAAACACGCGCAACCAAATATCTTAATGGAATTTCGATTGCATCCTATGTATTTTAACAACTATCACCCAGTTATACATGCAAACTGATTGCTATTTTAACCAGAGAATCATGATTGTTGATTGTTGATTCAGTTAGACCGACAGCTAAGCAATTGAAGACATCCAAATATCGTTCACAAGAACGAATACTACGTTTTCTAAAAGCATACATATAAAGAATAGTATGGGAATTTAGGATTAAAATAATTATCGTTTCATAGAATATGATAACATCTGTCACATGTTTATGGAATATTGAATTAAATTAGAATCAGTATTGAAAAGTCATTAAAAATTAAAATAATCTGATATATTGTATTGTCGATTCATAATCGAAATATGTATGCAGAATAACTGAAATCTTTCTCAAAAAGATTATGGTGTTTTCTGTACACATTTTTCTATGTATCACTGTACATTTTTAACTTTGCACGCGGATCTATCGAATATAAAAATTTCCTTCCTGTGGGATTTGCTTTTGAAGCGAATACTTGTAGCTCTTCAGTCTTCTCAGTAAAATCCATTTTCTAGTTATGCTGTGAACAGTGAATCGGAAGGTGCTGACATATTAGCTGAGAATAAATCGCGAGATTGCTTGCATTTGCATCCGAAGTTTGTTCACTATTGAGTTGTCAGGTGTATTTTATTCACTAAGATTAATTTGGACATCGTGAAGTATATAGTGTTTCTCTAAATCTTCGAAAGTCGACTTTACGGATGACTTTCGTTTCGTTCCTGTGTCTGGAAGCACTGCAGACATTACCGAACACGAACACAAAGTCGTTACTTTGCTCCAATCGAGCTGCTTAAGCGATTAATTAAATAGCCGATGCGTTTGAAATCAAAAGAAGGTACAGAATATACAGCTGATATGCTCCTCTCATTCGTGAATGGTGAAGACTTGGTTGTACAAGTGTACTAGTTGGAATATTTCGTAAAGTGTGTGCTGCAGTAATGTAGATGGATGCTGGCATGTTGAGTGAAGCCGCGAAAGGTTGAAGTCCCGATGATTAGATTATGAACGTGTTGTCAAACGTGGTGGCACTGAAATCATTCTAGTTTACACTTGGTTACATAAATGTATCTATGAAATGGAACAACATATGCATAACAATAAAGCTCATTTGCATAATTTTTATCACACACGCAGCAATCACTTTCCTGTTGTTTGCACTCATCAGGTAGAGACAGTAGCATGGTGATCCACATGAGCTGTTTACTGTTTGCCCACTATATCAAGTAGTGTATTTGTTCATGAAACGAATTTGAATACGGATTCTAACAAAATCAATCGTGTATACATTAAATAGGCTGAAAGTTGTAACAATCATTATAATTGTAACTTCAGAAATGACAATAAATATTTATTTAAGTATAATTATTAGTGTACCAACTAAAGACCGCTCTGTTTACTCCATCCAGAAGGAGCATGCTGTTGATGGTGCAGTTTCATTTAATAGTTGCCTGGCTGAATTATTTCGAAGACTATGTTGACTTCTTCATAATACGCAAACTTAAAGATTTTACTGTGTGGCGTGACTAGATGACGTATGGATTTCCCTTACCACAGAAATAATATCGACGCCTTCATTGAAGGTGCTTAAACGAACGGTGGCCGTTGCCTTTCCCGGAGCAGTAACCATGGGAATGAATCACACTTGCGAAAAAATAGTCTTAAAATGTTTTGCCACCCCAAAAAGCATTCATCGTGTACTTTTTTTGAAACTGCTTGCTGCGCATCGTTTTTCTCTGCTTGGACATGTAACTTACGTCAATGATCTTAGCTTTCTTTCCTAATCACATGTACACACAACTCTGGTTCCTACGTACCAATCCTAATAGAGTCAGGCGTTTTGAAGCACATTTCCAACTTCGTCGACCATCCTCCTGTGATACCGGCACTGATATTTTCAACATGATGGTGATAGGAAATCGAAGCGCGGTACGTTAAAGTCTTCTGAATTTCCTACGCTCTGAATAAATATTACGAATTTTCGTTGTTCTGTGAAATAGCCGTTCATTACTTAAATATAAATATCAGCATTCTAAATATCTACACTATGGCTCATTTTACTTCCACATGGCTGAAGGCTGATTGAGGTAAACATGTAGCGAAATGAATCAAATGCTGTAATTGCAGGCGCTGGGCGCACCAAAAGTGGACAGGTATATCAAAGGGCCATTATACTGTGTATACGTGGTTTGAATGGGTCTGCATGGAATGCAAAAGATGTTGCATAAGAAGGTTTCCTAGTTAATCGCGATAATGCAGGGACCACCCAAAAAACTTATGCGTAAGTTGCGGCTTCGCCAAAACGAATAATGCCCAAGCCGGCGGTTTTACGTAAGGCCCTAGAAACGCGTAATAAAAGAAGCCAGCGAGCTTAAAATTTAGTGCGCTCATCTAAAAGTGAGGAAGCTGAGCCAAATGTCAACAATTTAGCGACAATTGACTTGCAGTTAGCTTCAATCCGCAGTGAATCACGAGCGTTGCCAAAATACGCTGTTCCTGAGAAAAAACATAGGAGCGAGAATATTCTGACCCTTATCGAACAAGAGCCTTTAATGCAGGCGGCTAAGTCACGATGCAAATAAGATCACCAATATGTGCAGAGTCTATTGCGTTTAGAAGAACTTTAGCCCAATCTTAATTTAGCACGGGTACATGCAATTGGTCTGTGGAAAAAAGAAAGGAAAGGCCAATCTTTGTCGAATTCGAAAATCAGAGAGACAAAGACATGTTTCTTAAGCAAAGCGACCAAATAAATACCAATACTAATGCCTTCTACAGATTGGTGCCAGATAATCGCACAGCTTCGGCAAAATATTTTGGATTCCAGCATTCGGGTGTCAACGTAACAAAACCGAAGGAAAACCCCAATAAACACCGGAGGAATAACTACGCAACTGCGGATATTTCTATCAAGAATGTTTGAGTGCGGTTAGACAACATATGTGAGGATTCTTTGCTTATTTTTGATGCATCAAACGGAAGCCTCGATTCCTCTGTGCTCAACGACGCTGCATCAAGAACATTCCAATGAGGTACATTTCACAAACATTTCTAATGTTACCACATTTTAACTCAACAAAAACTCCTAGGGTACCTCGCCCGAGGGTTCTACAAAATTAAGAGCGGTACTTCAAAATGCATACTATACATAAATGCTTGGAGCGTGCGTAATAAATTGCTGCAATTATTACAGTGAGCCTCCAAAAGTAAATCTGGGATCCTAGGTATATCAGAGACCTGGTTTCAAGATACGCACACTAATTCAGTTAACCTTTTTTCGACCTATAAATTCCTCTGATCGGATAGACCCGACGGTACACGCGGAATAGGAGCAGTGATATGCCAAAGCATGGTTTAAATTACCAAGAATCTGGCATCAAAATGGCAACCTTTGGTATCCAGCTGGTCTCCGCAATCGTTACTGACGGAAAGCTATATGTAGCGGAAAGCTGCTTATACAGGACCCTCGGCGCTTCTGAGGAGGAGGACCTGAACTTATGGAAATTCTTATCAGGTTGCTCAAGTATATTTAATAGGCAAATTTAACTTATCAGGTAATAACAGGGACAATCACACTAACTGTTATAGAATTTCAAGTTATATCTCAATTTGATGCACTCCAGTGCACTTCATCAGCACTTAAGTACGAAAAGAAGGTACTGAGATGGGTATTCACCACCTACATTGGACCTACTTTTGTCTAGAGGTTTTAAAATGTCCAAAACCTTTCTTTCGATTCAACGTTTCGGAAACGTTACCATGTCACCTTAATATTAAAACGATTCTCCGCTTTTATAAGCCACCAGTCAAATATAGGCGTGATATAAATGGATTTGACTGGAATGACGTTCGGCGTTCTGATTCACGATGTGACTAATTCTCTAACACCAATGCCATCGAAAGTTAATTGTCAGTTACTGAGCGCAATGTTGCAAGTATCCAAGACCTTTACTCTCCATTTCTACCTGTTAGGCTAAAGCGCAAGCCACTTTGGTGGACACTTGCAGTGTGACGCAACATTTTAGACGAGGTAGACACAGCCTTACCAACCTATATAAATTTGTGGTGATATAAAGCTTCGAGAAACATCATGGTAAAGCTTCAATGGAAGCTTTATAGAAGGTACGAAACGAACGTGGCAAACTCTGCTAAAATCAACCCAAATGAGTGGTGTGTAAGGGATGGGGATATGAACACCACCATACATTGATCTTTTATATGCGCCTAGAGCGCTTGGCCAGGAATCAGTTTATAATTCTCCGTTTGAACATCGTGGTTCTTTGTAAAAACCCTATATAACAGTAGCATACAAGTTAAACATACTTTACCGCTTTTCCACGGTTCCAATTCTCACTTCATCTGAATATACTACCTCCACTTGCTGACGGCTAAGAGCCCGAGACCAGTATAGGTGTGTAAGGTATGGGATATTATAACCACAATACATTAACCAAATTGAATACTTTAGTTTTGTTTAGTCTGATTGTAAGACAAAGGAGCACATCGGTAACCTATTATTAGACAACGGCGAGAAAACCTATTCTAGCCCGGTCAGGGCAGCAGCCATGCTGGATCATTTTCAAAGTGTACATAGAATGGATGCGGGCGTTATTATCATTATTTTACCCATTCCAAAGGTTGGTCGCGCGAACATAGTTCGGGATTTCTGACCAGTAATCTTGACTACTAGAGGGCATATATTGGAGCACGCGAAAAATCAAAATAGTCTGAATCTTAGGCAACATTTTTTCAATGAAAGAATGGTTAGATTCTGGATTGAGCTGCCTGATAACCTAATTGCTTGCCTATCGGTAGGTGCATTTAAAATAGGCTTGGTTTTTTCGTGGCACAATTTTTACCTTACTTCTTTCGATGAATATGCATGTTGCCTGTCGGCACAATTAGCATGACAATTGTTTTCATTTTAAATTCATACAGTTTTCACAACGATTTAAAAAATGCACAAAAATCCAATTATATTGTGTTTCGTTTTAAATGTCATGTTTCAATTGTACTCTCAAATTTTCTCTAACTAACATCTCACCCGCTTGGTGCAGAGAAAACTTTCCGTTTATCCCAGTCGCACATACAAATACCTGAAACCGAAGGACGGTGTTGCAAATACATGACATATAGTCGCATAACACGAGAATACAAAAGACAAATGAACCAACTTCACTAGTGATGAGCGTTCCTAAGAAGCTATTAACAGACATAAAATCTGGATGCTGTATTTGCTTATCAGCCATTTAGAGTTCCGTGCTAGCAGAAATGAAATGAACTGAACCTCATATGCC
>JACCGJ010004829.1:0-32606 GCA_013407085.1 Atriophallophorus winterbourni
TTGAAAGAACCGAAAGAAGTGGATTTAAAAAGCTTGCATGGAAGAGCATTCCATGGACTGCAGACTCGCACCGAGAAAAACCTGCGGCGACATTCAAGTCGGCTTTGCTGATGAAGCAATTTAAGTCCATGTCCTCGGAGATTTGTGCTGATAGATGGGACGAGCAGGCAGCTGCATGGATGGAAGAGTCGCTCAGTATCCGGTATGTAAGTATCATGTCTCCACGGAGAAGACGGTACGTAAAGGAGCATGTGTTTGAACGGCGTAATATCTCCTCGTATGGCAAGTGGCGCATACCGCGTGTAACGTCTGTAAATTATGAAATTTTTGTGTAAAATTCCTTCTTATTTTCTCTTTGAACAATTAAATTCTTCTTGATTCTCAACAATTTTATCTTACATTGTTTTTGTGTACACATTTTCATTGTGCACTTGTATACCTCGTTTTGTTTTACTGGATTCATTTATATTGTTTGGCTTTCATTAGAATTCCACATATTTTGCTCGTGGTATTTGGAGAAAACAGAGACGATTGTTCACCATTGTGTTGTCTATCTTGTCAGCATTGGCTGAATTTATTGTTGTCATTTGGAAACTTGAAGCATTTTTGGCTCACATCATTTGTACAACCCGGTACAGTTGAGAACCGTAGAAAACTCGAATCATTGTTTTGAATTGTCGAACTAAGAAACGGGTGGACTACGCGTTAAACAGCGACTTTAGTCGTTACAGTTCTCAACTTGGATTGTTCAATTTGGAGAAACAGAAAATTGAATTGCTCATTTGGAAACGGTCAATTTGGATCGTCTGCCTATTTGAACAAGGATCAACTTTGATCTTCGTGCCGCAATTCTATTTCGTTTCAAACTTGGTGACGTCCCCTGTTTTTCTTTTTAATATCTTCGTTTTTGCTTTTATTGATAATATCTAAAAAATCGAAACGGTTGATCCCTACTGGGAAACATATTGATAGTGAATTTAATGACACTGTCGGTTCCGCCTCACATAGCTCTTGCTTGTCGCCCTTAGGTAGTTGTAATTTAGAACCTAAACCCGAACAGGCTATGCGGGATTTACAGCAGGATTTAGTAGTAGTGAAGGAAATGATAGCTCGGTTGTGCCGATCCAACGACAATCCGGTGGCTAATTTTCCTGTCGCTGATCGTCAACTTGAATCGGAAGTGGTCAAAGCACCACAGAAAATCGTGAACGATTCTGTTTCACTTCCAAAGGTTGAATTATCATCGTTTGATGGTAATCCAGTGGACTACTGGAAATTTATAAGGCGGTTTGAATGCCGTGTGGAATCAAAAACTACTGATTCTGGTCAGCTTCTATTGTACCTCACATATTATTGCCGAGGTAAAGCTCGGAATGCCATTGACGCTTGCGTGATGTTGCCGCCTGAAGAAGGTTATAAAAGAGCACGCAGCATTCTGAAGGAGATTTTTGGCCTACCTCATGTTGTTGCACGCTCGTTATTGAACGAGATGTTAAGTGAAGCAACACGGGTAAGAAACACTTCCGATAGTCTGTCAAACCTCGCCGTAAGGATGAAAAACTGCCAAATTGCTTTGAAGCAAATGGGTTATGAAGCAGATTTAAATTCTGTAATCACCTTGGAAGGCGTTGTCAAGTGTCTACCTGTCGCCTTACAGCATCAGTGGGCTGATGCGGCGGATCAACTCAGCATGGATGGCCGTGGAGTCACATTTGAGCACCTGACACAATTTGTGTCACGGCGTGCACGTATCTCAAGAAGCAGGTTTGGGCAGCTGCTTGAAACAACTAGCTCGAACACGCATCATCAATCACCTCGTGCGAGGAGTGGTTTCCAAACCACTGAGAAAAGAAATGTTTTTGTTACCACAAGTGACGTTAGGCTTAGCATGAAATGTTGCATTTGCCAGGCATCTCATAAGTTACAAAATTGTCCGAAATTTATTGAATCTGATGTCAAATCGCGCTGGGAAATCGCCAAACGTAACTCTGTTTGTTTCTTATGTCTGTGACCGTCACATGGCGCTGTGTCATGTAAATACAAGCCGTCGTGCACTGCCGAAAATTGCGGTAAACGACACCACACACTTCTACACTACAACCACGCTGCAGAGAAACCGTCCACGAGTATTCACTGCAGCCATGCGGCATTCAGTGCCAAAGTGTTCTTAGGTTCTGTACCCATCAAGATCGAGACTCCAAATGGGCTTATAAATGCAGTTGCCTTCTTGGATAGTGGTTCTGATACCACTCTGATTCTTAATGACTTCGTTGACCAGAACAGGATGCCTAAAAGTCCTGCGCAAGTTTCATTGACCACTTTGGGTCATCAGCGTAAACTTACTTGTTCTCGTTTGAAATTTAAAATACACTCGTTTGATGGCAGTCAAGTAATCCACGTCCCTGAGGCTTACACAGTAGAAAGGTTGCCGCGTGTATCACAATGTCCAATGATAGCCTTGAGTAAACAACCTGCATACTTGAAAGACGTTGACTTCCTCGATGTTAGTGATCAGCCTGTGACTGTGCTCATAGGCTGTGCTGTCCCTGGAGCACATTGGGCGTTGGAACAGCGCTTTGGAGGCAGGCGCCGTCCATTTGCAACCAAAACGCTGTTGGGGTGGATTCTGCAAGGGCCAGCATGCCAAACTCCAAAGGATTTCTTGCGTTTGAATTCTTTCTTGGAGCAAGGGTCCATTGATGAATGTGTCAACCGTCTGTACAATGCAGAATTTGCAGACATATCCGCTGAAGGAAATGAACGATCGTGCGATGACGAAGATGCATTGTCGCTCGTAAGAGGATCAAAAATTATCGACGGTCATTTTCGGGTACCGCTAACTTGGAAGCCTGATAGAAGCAAACTGACCACAAATTATTTGTCAGCGGAAAGGCACTTAAGCTACTTGCGGCGTCGATTTGAACGCGATAGTGTTTTGTTCGAGCGTTACAGCAAGGTTATGGCACATTATTTGGAGATTGTTTATATCGAACCCGTTCTGAATAATGCCACGGAGAATATTGTTTGGTATTTGCCTCACCATCCGGTTTTCAATCCTAAAAAACCGGAAAAGCTGAGAGTAGTTTTCGATTGTGCGGCTAAACACAATGGTGTGTCGTTGAATGATGTACTATTTCAAGGACCAAATCTGGCAACAAATTTGATCGACGTATTGCTGCGCTTTCGATTACATGTATATGCTGTTGCTGCTGACATCTAAGATATGTTCTCCAAGTCAAAGTGGCAAACTATGATAGATACGCACTTAGAATTCTCTGGTGGAAAGATAATGATATGCGGGGTTGCATTGAAAAATTAAGGATGACAGTTCATCCCTTTAGGGCAACGTCATCCTCATTTTGCGCTACGTTTGCACTGCGTAAAACGGTCGAGGATTTCGGTCATTTATTTGTAGAACGAATTGGGAATTATGTTCCAAAAAATGTTTATGTTGATGATTGTTCAGTATCAGTGCCTACTCAGGAGGAAGCGAAGTCCTTGATAAGGCAGTTGTCATCATTGTTACGAATGGGAGGTTTTTGTTTGACAAAGTGGATTTCCAATGACCGTATCTGACTTGATGATGTGCCTGCGGATGACCGCGCACCCAACGTACGAGCCATTAGCCAAGATAAGCTACCGATGAAAAGAATGCTGGGTGTTAAATGGGATGCAGCCACAGACGAATTCGCGTTTGATCTAACACTTGCGAAACGCCCAACAACGGAACGAAGTTTATTGTCAGTAGTCAGTGGTTTGTATGATCCACTTGGCTAGATGAGTCCTTGGATTTTCCCTGGAAAGGAATTGCTACAACGTTGTTGCAGAAACCCTTTGGGTTGGGATGAACCGATGTGTGATGATCTTCAGCTAGTGTGCGACAAGTGGAACAACAGCATGCATTCGATCAAATAGTTACGTGTTCCACGACGCATTTGCGAAGTAAATGAAGGTATGACCTCCCTAAATCTACACGTCTTCAGTGATGCCTCGGAATATGGCCATGGCGCCGTTGCATACGGACTTTCATGTAGTGATTCAGTCATGTCGCCGGTTCGACTCCTGTTTTCGAAATCTCGAGTGAATCCTCTGAAAACGGTATCCATTCCTAGGTTGGAATTGTCTGCAGCGGTTCTTGCGGTACGTATATATTTGATACTAAAATCCGCTTTTGGTGAACTAGTTAATGACATCAACTTTTGGACTGATTCGATGACTGTTTTGTATTATATTACGAATCGAACTAGTCGCTTCTCAACGTTTGTAGCGAATCGCTCGACGTTCGTACACGAACACACGATACTATGCCAGTGGAGGCATGTTGGTACCCGTTATAATTTAGCTGATTTGACCTCACGGGGTGCCATGGAGTTGTCTCAATTGGAATTTTGGTTAAACGGCCCTGACTTTCTAAGACAAACCATTGATACGTGGCCTGAAATTGTTAATCCGCAGCGCACCGAGCAAGCTGAATTCAAGCGTGGTAATTGTAACATTACGTCAAAGGATTCAGAACGAGGAATAGACAACATTCTTCATCGATTTTCTAGTTGGAAAGACTTTTACGCTCCATTGCGTGGCTGGTCCGTTTCAAACGTTACATTGTTGTTATGTTTGGTCATCATTCCGATAGATCCTTATCGGTAGGCAAACTTGGTTTTGATGAATTACAAAATGCCGAATCCGACGTTATTCGATTGACGCAGCGGAATGCCTTTGGAGACATAGTGCTAAGTGAACCCTGCAAAGTCAATTTTTCATCGTTGAGTAAATTACACCCTTTCATTGACCAGGTTATGTTGAAGGTTGGTGGAAGACTGCAGCATTCTGATCTTGCAGTTAAGAGCATTCACCCCGTAATAATTCCCAAGAAGCATAATGTTACTGACTTATTGATTCGTAACCTTCATTTGCTTGGAAGACATTCAGGGCCAGCGCATACTCTTAGCATCCTGTGTCAGAAAAGTTTGGCCTATCGGGGGACGGTCATCTATAAAGCGGGTACTTGGAAAATGCCTCCCAACTGATCTCAACTGATGGCTGATCTTTCTCCAGTTCGCGTTGCCACAGGCTCTTATCCTTTTGCCAAGGTAGGATTGGACTATTTTGGACCGTTTGAAGTAAAGCGAGGTCGATCTGTAGAAAAACGTTATGGATGTTTGTTTACTTGCTTGCAGTCACGCGCTGTTCATATAGCAGTAGCCCATTCTATGGATACTGATTCCTTTTTGATGGCGCTTTTCCGCTTCATTGGTCGTCAAGGTAAACCCCAAGTCATATATTCAGATAACGGATCCAACTCCGTCTGTGCTGAACGAGTGCTGCGTATTTGGATGAAGGGATTGGGAAGCGACGGTTAATCGGAAAGGCTAGTTTCACACAGTATTAAATGGTGTTTTAACCCTCCATACTCTAGTCATCGAGGAGGTGTTTGGGAACGATTGATAAGATCAATTCGTCGTGCTTTGAATGTTACATGCGCACAACAAAAACCATCCGACGAGACCCTGCAAACCGCCTTGTATGAATTTGAGCAAATTCTCAACAACAAACCGCTTGTTCTTCTTTCTTCCGACGACATCGACTCCCTTTCTTTGTGTTCCAACGACTTGTTGCTGCATCGCTCAAATGATGGAATGCGTTCTGATGATGGGTTTGTTGACAGTTACAAGAGAAATTGGAAACAATCGCTGCACTTGGCGAACGTCTTTTGGAAGCGTTGGAAGTCAGAGTATCTACCACTGCTACAGACAAGACAGGAGTGGATCCATTGTAAACGTAATTTCCGCGTTGCGGATATCGTACTAGTGAACAATGTTGAAGCTCCGAAGCGTGCTTGGCCACTAGGTATTGTTGTGGATATTCATGTGAGCGAAGATAATTTAGTCAGGTCTGTTGATGTTCGTACAAAGAATGGTTTGGTTACCCGCGATATACGGGAAATTTGTCTGCAGGAAGGATCTCAAGAAGACGAAGGCGCGGAGGTTGTCGCGGTGCCTCAAATAGGGCAAGCCCGAACTTCTTAAGGGGTCAGGAGCAAAGCTGAAGGACGTGGTGAGTCTACGTTTAGCAAACGTTTTCTCTATAAAAAGCCACATATGTCCTGTAAGGTTCAAAGTAGTTTGAAATTCTTCCTTTCCCATCAACATTCCTTTTAATATGAACTTAGTTACAAAACTTGAATTTTGTGAAATAGATTTTGTTTGTGTTTTATTTTCCTACAGTATTTGATAGACATTTTGGACGGCAATTTTGGTCTTTACACGCCTTTGGTCAATTATTTGTTTTAATTGTTCGTTTCGGCCATTGTCGGTCATTTGTTGTTGAATTCGGTTGCCATTTTGGGCACTTGTATTTGGCTTGTATTTTGACACCACTTTTAGGTGTCTTGTCTTTGATAGACATTTTGGACGGCAATTTTGGTAACTCCTTTCATTCTATTCATATCTCAGGTCGTCATCGAACTTGTTTGCATTTGATATAATTGATTCTGGAGTATTTTGGCTCCACTGTTTGCTGTACGTTCCTATAGAGTTGAGGTTTGTGTAATTATTGTTGTTGTAATTGTTGCTAAATACAGTACCGTATAACATCAGAATTGTGGTTTTGAATTTGTCGAACTAAGAAACGGGTGGAATACGGTTTACTTGCGTCACAGACGTTACATGTCCAGTGATAGCAATGCGATGTGACTCGCCACTCAATAAAGTCATTTTCCGTTTGTCTTGCGTTTTTTTGGGTTAAGATTGGAGTAGTTGGGTAGGGAGGCGGAACCAATCAGTTAATTTCATTCAGAACACTAGGTTTAGAGGGAATTTGGCGGGAGGTGTGAATGACGAAATTTTGTGTGAAATTCCTTCTTATTTTCTGTTTAAACAACTAAATTCTTCTTGATTCTCAACAATTTTATCTTACATTGTTTTTGTGTACACATTTTCCTTATGCACTTGTATACCCCGTTTTGTTTTACTGAAGTAATTTATATTGCTTGGCTGTCATTAAAATTCCACATATTTTGCTCGTGGTATTTGAAGAAAACAGAGACGATTGTTTATCATTGTATTGTCTATCTTGTCAGCATTGGCTGAATTTATTGTTGTCATTTGGAAACTTGGTGCATTTTTGGCTCACATCATTTGTACAACCCGGTACAGTTGAGAACCGTAGAAAACTCGAATCATTGTTTTGAATTTTCGAAATAAGAAACGGGTGGACTACGCGTTAAACAGCGACTTTATTCGTTACAACGTCTGTGACGTGAGTAACGCGTATTCCACCCGGTAATAGTTCGACAAATTCAAAACCACAATTCGGATCTTATACGGTACTGTAATTAGCAACAATTACAACAGCAATAATTATACAAACATCCACTGTAAAGGAACGTAAAGCAAACAGGAGACAAAATACTCCAGAATCAATTATATCAAAGGCAAACAATATCAATGACGACCTGAGATATAAATAGAATGAAAGGAGTTACCGAAATGGCCGTCCAAAATGTCTATCAAAGAAAAGACACCCAAAAGTGGTGTCAAAATTCAAGCCAATTACAAGTGCCCAAAATGGCAACCAAATTCAACAACAATGACCGACAATGGCCGGAACGAACAATTAAAACAAATAATTGACCAAAGGCGTGTAAAGAAAAGATTTACAATAGCAAGTTTTTGATACCAATAGAAATGTTTTCCATCAAATACAGCATAAATATAAAATACCGGAAAATATAATCAACAAAATTTAGATTCTGGAACTTGTTTCAAAATATTAGGTTAAGACGAAGAAAAAGGAAGAATTTCATAAAGCTGCATCTTACACCTCCGGCCAAATTCTTCCTAGGACCTTAACTTATAAACTCAAGAATAGCAAATGACTTTATTTAGTGGCGAGTCAAACACGCCACGTCGCATTGCCATCATTGGACACATGCGGCTTTTTATAGGGAAATAGTTTGCCAGACTGAAACTCACCACGTCCTTCGGTTCTGCCACCGTTCCTTACAAAAAGCTTATGCGTGCATTCCCATCCGAACGAGCCTTGTGTATTTTATCATCAAATAGCGACATTTTGCGCCATCTAAACAACTCTAATCTGCAAATTGAAATAAGTGTATCCGGTGTCCGAAACACAAATGGCTCATCATGTGCACAACCGAACGTCTTGCGCCAATCACATGAATTGTCACGCCGACCATCTGTCGTCCCCACTTCGGCTGATTCACTGTCATGTGAACCAGGCCTACTATTTGTTTTGGCTGATTTGGTGTCAGGTGAACCAGGCTTAGTCTCTATCTGATCCGAATTAGTGTCAGGAAATTCAGTCACAAAATCCGACTGAGCTAATTCAGTGTCAGGTAAATCAGCTTCCTGATCACAAACGACAACACAAACATCAAGATCCTTCAACTTTACATCAAAAAAACCCTTCCTTGACAATCAGTCACAAAATCCGACTGAGCTAATTAAGTGTCAGTTAACTCAGCTTCCCGAGAACAACCGACAGCACAAACGTCAAGACCCATCAAATTTACATCAATAGAAACCGTTTCTTGGTAATCAACGATGCTGACATGCCTTGCTATGGAATCCTTTTGGCAACATTTACACAACTGACCAAATCGACTTCAATCAATAAGAGCTCGACGTGTCACAAAGTCTGTGAGTTGCTAAAAAGTAATTTCTAATCCCTCGCAGTATACAGCGTTTTTCAGATCAGTCCACTGTTGCTGGAACACAGCCGGTAATATATGCACAATATACTCCAAAGTGTCACTTGCATTCAAAACCGCCTGACACTCCAATAAAGTTAGGGCAACCTGACATTTATGCATTGACGAAGCAAGAATCGCGAAGCCTTCCGACTGGCCAATCAATCGTCGGGCCTCTTCCAATAACTCATCTAACACTGAGTGGGCCACAAGACAAGGTAGACATGATGGTCGTTTATGACAGGTGCCATGAGTTAATTTCAAGATTGTAGCATTAGCAATCGCTAAATCCTGCTCCAATTCAAGTGCCCGTTTAGAAGATGCACAGTTACAGTCGAGACCATGTCTACCAACAGATGGAGATTCAAAATCGTCCGCACCATTGCGACTATATTTCAAGGACCTAACCGAACCACGCACTAAACTTGCTAAACGTTCAGGCATCATAGATGTGCAATATTGACTTTAAAACTCAAATTAAATGAACGTCACCGATTGTTCAGCAAAACTCGTGTGAAATGCATCAAGCTTCAACATTCCAATCCGCACAGATTCACCCTGATGATAGATCAGGTTCGTTCAACGATTCTGACGACGTAGCTGAGCGTCGACCAAGTTCAATACTGCTTCGATTGCAATGGAACAAAACGAGTATTTTCTGCGGTTGAGACAAATACTGCTACAGTGAAGTCAAGTTGTGACGCAAATTCAATTGGAACAATCCAAATTGACCACAATAATTTCTTTAGTTGAGAAAATACGGTACAAATCAAAAGTCGAATTGTTGCAATTCCAAGTTGAGTACTTCTTCAACGATCCAAGTTGAGTACTGTAACGTCTGTGACGTGAGTAACGCGTATTCCACCCGGTAATAGTTCGACAAATTCAAAACCACAATTCGGATGTTATACGGTACTGTAATTAGCAACAATTACAACAGCAATAATTATACAAACATCAACTGTAAAGGAACGTACAGCAAACAGGAGACAAAATACTCTAGAATCAATTATATCAAATGCAAACAAGTTCAATGACGACCTGAGATATAAATAGAATGAAAGGAGTTACCAAAATTGCCGTCCAAAATGTCTATCGAAGACAAGACACCCAAAAGTGGTGTCAAAATACAAGCCAAATACAAGTGCCCAAAATGGCAACCAAATTCAACAACAATGACCGACAATGGCCGGAACGAACAATTGAAACAAATAATTGACTAAAGGCGTGTAAAGAAAAGATTTACAATAGCAAGTTTTTAATTACAAAAGAAATGTTTTACATCAAATACAGCATAAATATAAAATACCGGAAAATATAATCAACAAAATTTAGATTCTGGAACTTGTTTCAAAATATAAGGTAAAGACGAAGGAAAAGGAAGAATTTCATAAAGTTGCATCTTACACCGCGGACGAGCTTTGTCGCACGCAGTTAGGCGCTTTCGAGGAGTGACATGTCCTTGCATAGCTACGGCCGCCAAGCCTGCACTGCGTATTCCAAGTGTGGCCGGATGTAAATGTTCAGCAGAGTCGGGAAGAGAAACCGGTCGAACTTGCCGAGGGCGTGGCAAAGTAGGCCGGCGTTGCGGTTGGCTGCAGCTGCTGCGCGTTCGCATTGTGTTGTGCAACCAAGGTCTTGCTGAATGATAAGTCCAAGATCCTTTTCTTGTCGAACGCGTTGAAGTGTTGTTTGCCCCAAACGGTAGGGAAAACAAGCTGAGTGACGGGTGGGGAGAACGCTGCACTTGGATGAGTTGAATGGAAGATAGTTTCGTGAGGACCAACAATGTAGGCGATCTAAGTCTTCTTGTAAGACACGGGAATCATCAGACGATTTAAGAGAGCGCCGAAGTTTGACATCATCAGCAAAGAGGAGGAACGGGGATTCAATGTCTTGTCCGATATCGTTGATGAAGATAATGAAAAGTCTTGGACCAAGAACAGAACCTTGCGGCAAACCACACTTGATTGGAAAGGGAGCTGAGTAGCAGTCGCGCACACGAACACAGAGAGAGCGATCGCATAGGAAGTATTTCATCCATGATACGAGTGATGATCCAATGCCTTAGGAAGCGAGTTTAAGGAGAAGGATGTCGTGATGCACACGGTCGAATGCATTGGAGAAATCCAAAATTATAGCATCGACACCAGTGCCTACGTCAACGGATTTCGTCTATTCATCTCGTGCGAGAAGCAAATTAGAGGTGCACGAACGTTCGGCCCGAAAACCGTGTTGCTGTTTGATTAAAATCCGATTCGTTTCGAAATGTGAGACAATGCGGTCAGAGACAATGCTCTCCATAACTTTAGAAATCACTGATAACAGCACGATGGGGCGATAATTTGCAGGATCAGACCGGCTGTCGCTTTTAAATATAGGGTTTACAACACCTTCCTTCCAGGCTTGTGGAATGGTAGTCGAGTCCAAACATCGTTGAAAGTAAGTCGCCAGTAAAGGAGATATATGTACTGCGGCTACTTTCAGGATTTTGGGATGGATGCCGACGAGTCCTGGCGAGCAGTACTGTCGCAGACACAAAATCTTCTGATGAACTGCCTCAGGGGTAAACTTTATTTTCGGCATCGCTTGCACGTCGCGCGAGGGAATAGAAAAGTGGGTAAGTTTCGCGGGATATGTAGGGTTAAAAATAGGAGCGTATTGTTGCGACAGCACAGTTGCAGCTTCCAAGGCGGTCGATGTGAGGCCGTGTGCGCTGACTAGGGATGGAATTCCTAGTTTGACCACGCGTCTTTGGTTCACAAAGTGGAACAAGCTTTTTGGGTTCTCCATAAACTTGTTGGATATATGCAATTCATATTGAGTTTTGTCTTGGCGGCTGAGGTATGTACAATAGTTTCGCAATGACCTGTAGTTTTCCCAGTCATTTTTGTTTTCTCGTGCCCAATAACATCGCCTTGCCAGGTTTCGCTGTGCTATGTCTTTTTTCTTTCGGCTGCAAAGGAATGAGCCCGGTTTCTTATGATAAAAAGGCTTCTCGTGGCTGGCAGCGCGCAGAAAAGCGTGCCAATGCGTGAGAAACGTGGTCCAAACAACATCGATCTTGTCAGACATTAAGAAGTCCTATGAATTGGCAGCAACAAGTTCGTGAAACAATCCTATGTCGGTAATCCAACGAGTTTGTGGGCGGGTTTCATTAAAGTAGTCCATGAATGTAACGAAGGTGAATGTCAAAACAACATGGTCACTATGGCTGAGAGGAGGAGCAAAGGAAAGATTCTCAATCATTAACTCTTCATTTGTGATGATCAAGTCTAGAATGGATGGTGCATTCATGTTGTTCTTGTGATGACTTCAATATTTCTACTCGAAATATTACGTTCCCGAGAGGAAATTCCCAAAAACCGAGATCGACCAAGAATGCGGGTAACGCGCACAACAGAAGTGTATTGTAATTAATTGATAAGTTGATTATGTACACAATCGTATTCAACAAAAGAATTTTGATAACTAAGTTATCGAACAAGAAATCGGTGAAATGTGAGTGATAACGTTAACAGGAAATCGATAAATCTGTAGTGATATCGATCGTGTGAGCGAAACGATATTGTCAGAACACATTGAGCTGAATATATCAAAACCTGTAAAATAGTTTTTCACCAGATAAATTGTTAAGTAAAAATAGATTTGTACAATCTCGACAAGTTGCACAGGACTTTAAGTTGCTAACGAGCCAATCGAGCGTCCAGAATTTCTCTCGGTAAAAGCCCAGAGAAGCAACCGCTACTGCCAAAGCGTTATTTCCTATTGTTATTCTGATATACTTGACGATCGCGACGACAAGTGATTTTCGCGTTGTATTTAGGAAGCACCTCGTTATGAATGGAGCTGAAAAAAAAATTTTTGTTCACTAGTGTGGTGATAGGACGGCTAAAGAAGAGTTGTGTATTTAAAATCATAACTCTAGCATTTACTTACTTACCAGACAACGCTATAATAGTGAACTACGTAATCTTGCATAGAAATTCGTGGGAGAATTCAGGAAAAAGCTTACCTCAGATGCAGTCCAACCCCTGCTCACAACTCGCGACAGACATGCAGGATATATGTTCTTCTGGAAGCCGATTCCAGAGATGTACCACAATGAGGCTGAAACAGTTTTTCGGAGAGTCTAGTCAACGAAGCTCTCTAGCAAGTTTGAGTTAATGACCGCAGGTGCCCAGCTCGGGACTTAAGGCAAAAAAGTCGTTCATAATAACGCCATATTACCCCTTCAAGATCTTGAAGGTTTCAACTATGTCGGCTCTCAAACGACGGCTCGTTAGTGAGAAAAGATCTATGGACTTCAAACGTTCGGATCAAAGTTTTCCTAGCTAACCCTCAATCATGCGATTTGCGAAACGCTGTACGCTTTTGAGTCGAACGATGTCCTTCTTGTAGTAACGCCACTAAGCCTGGGTACAATATTCTAAATTCGGCCGAATTATTGCTCTGTAAAGTAGCAGGAAAACATCGGGTCTCCTGCTGGATAACATGGATCTCAGCCGAAAAAGTAGTTTTCGAGCATGTTGAGCTTCAGCGGCGCATTGGTCCTCCTATTTGAATACAGTCCTAACCAGTACTCCCCAAACCCTTAAAACACTGTGTTGCGTTAACACTGAGGGAATTTCCGGCACCTGGATTAAAATCTTACTAACGAGTGCTGACAAAAGTTGGCTCAAATGACGGTTCAGTGGGAGGTCCCACTGATATGAACAGTTTATGAAAAATTAGAGGCCGTGCATCAGGTTATCTTCATCCGTTGACCCGGAAATGGAAACCTGGGTACTTCAATGCAGACGACAAGTCATCAATATAAGTCAGGAATAGAAGAGGACCGAGTACCGACCCTTGAGTTACCACACTGATCATGTCGTTTTGGTTCGGCAGCGTAGATGCCACCCGAACACTGAATGTCATACCTGGAGGAAATAATTTATCCAAGCAAGTAGACTACCCCATATGCCTTTTGCTTCTAGCTTAATCTCTAGAAGGCGGTGATTCAAGGAATCGATAGCCTTGATGAAGTCTAGGTAAAGGGCTGCGACAAGCTTCCGTTTATCCAACCTTTTAATGGCAGTATTGAAAAATTAAGAAAGTTAGTCATGCAGGACCTACCCCTAAGAAATCCATGTTGAGTTACACACAGTAGAGTTCCAGAAAAGATGCTGACAGATTTTGTTACACAGTAGTTTTTCCAAAACTTTCGAGACGATGCCAGTCAGGATGACAGGTTATGGTTACGAAAAGTTGGCCTGCAACCACCCTTGTGTAATGGTACTATTATGGCTTCGTTCCACTCACTAGAAACCACTTCCTGGTTCAAGCATGAATTATAGAGCTTGCATAAAGGTTATGTAAGCATCAGGGTGAAATTCCTCAGCAAAATTTAGTGGATACCATCCGGTCCGTCAGCTTTGTTGACGCGAAAATGGATAAGGTCGTCATGCACATCTTCTTAATTGAAGGAAAACACTTCAAGTACAGGGAAACCAGGTAGTAGATTAAACGACCTAGACGGTGCATTTGAAAAATTATCACGTCGTTGAACGATATTTAAAAACCTTGAGAAGGCAGTCGCCCTAGACCGGTCGGTATCAGCTACTTTTCCGTCCTCCAGTTGTAAATCTCCCATGCTTTCCCTGGTTTTGTCTTTTGATTGCGCGTAGCCATAAAATCGATTCGGATTGGATTTAGCATCCCTAGGATAATTTAAACTCCTGTTCGAGCAAACGCAGTATTTTCACACGAGTGTTCTGAGTGGTTTTGTAGTGGACCTAAGAACTAGAAGTAAGAGGTAGCTTATATTGTCGCCATAAACTACCGCGTTTACGTATAGACCGACGAACTCTAGGTTCTGCTTCACGACTGCAGCGGAGCGTGATTGTATTGTAATTTTTTGAGATACTTACAAATTCTCCCCCTTTTCACTTACATCGGAATTGTTAGAGAACTAAAGGGAAGCGTTTGAAGTCTGTAGCTGTAAACCAAAGTCTACAAGCCTAAAATTGCGTCTAGACTGAGCAATAGGTTTGTGAAAACGCGGTACCGCTTCGAAGCTTATCATTACATGATCGCTTTTGCCGAGCGGTTTTACGAATCTTAAATGTCTAACGGCTTCGCGCTGGGACGACAAAACCAGGTCGAGAGTGGATGGAGTGCATCCATTTCGAAATCTCGTAGGATCACTCACATGCTGATGCAACGCATGATCACTAAGCTATTCGAGAAAAGTTTCGGTGTGCTCGGTGATTACACCTACATGAACGGCCTAGTCTATTTCTGGTAGGTTGAATTCACCAAGGATGTGTACGTTGGGATCTGATTGAAACAACCCGTCGAGCGTCTCAATTAGCTCGAGGCACCCGAGAGTGCTAAATATTTGTACTTAGAGTAGCGGTATCGGGTTCTGCAGCCTCTTGTATGAATGTTACGAACAGTTGTCTGAGGGTTGTGGTCCCATCCATCGAATAAGATCAACTACTGGAGACAACTGCTTGGCTCCCATTTTGTTGGCGCTAAGCCCGTCAACGTCGTATAATCCGGACTGCAAGACAAGTCGCGATGTGCCGTTCGGTATGATCGTCACTGATTCACTAGAGTTTCGATTTAAGTCATGCTTTCAGAAAGCATATGTCCTTACACCTGGGTTTTTCGTATTTAAAGCGGAAGATTTCTGTCTAATACCATAGAAAGGGTTATCCGAATTAACCCGTTTGTCTAGAGTTGTTGTAGCGATGTGTTCAGCCCTAGACAGTAACGCATCTTGAGCGGCTTAGTATTTGAATTATACCAGCATTAACCTAGGGTGGTTACCAATCTTCTATCGCCCTACACAATAAATTGGCAACGTCGGAGTAGAGGGCTTCAGACCTATCAACCGGATAAGATCGCTGATACATCTGCGATCAAAATCTCTTCGAAACTTGGATTCCCTTATAAAAGGCTACACTTGGCTAAAAACTAGTACATTTTGGGTTCTAGTTTTTGAAGCAGATGAAGTTCCGTGCAGTGCCTCAAATTGTTTACGCAAAACATTTAATTCCTGGATAATTTGATCGAGTGCCAGCAAAATTTCTATGTT
Organism: Atriophallophorus winterbourni; assembly: GCA_013407085.1. Taxonomy (NCBI): domain Eukaryota; kingdom Metazoa; phylum Platyhelminthes; class Trematoda; order Plagiorchiida; family Microphallidae; genus Atriophallophorus; species Atriophallophorus winterbourni. Next base: position 15,795 of record JACCGJ010004829.1, read on the forward strand.
GCTAACTTTTGGTAGTGGCTTTACTGGTCTGAATACGCCTGTCAAAGTTCCAGCTATATTGAACACCTTGGGAGAGGAAGCTTGCTTTGGAGGACGAGGTAACTGGTTAACATTATCTAAATTCTCACTAGATGCAATTGTTTAAACGTTCATGTTTGCACGTTGTTTGGAGATCTAGCTACATTTAACACCTTAGGAGAAATAGCTTGATTAAGAGGACGTTGTAACTGGCTCGATTTGACTACCAACGCCTTGCCTCAGAACTTATATTTGCCCTCACAACAGATGCATAAGTTTGAGCGGGTACAAAATATGACAGCACTGCAACGAGCGGTACTTTGCATAAATCCCGTAGTGAGATTTACGTATACATGAGTAGCTAGCTTGAGCACAACTCATGTAAGCTGTGCACTCAAATCCATTCGCATTTGCCCTTGAGGCAAGAATTTTTATACTCATATCTGTCAGTGAAATGTATGAGTAACGATAAATCATTGGATAAATACACGCTGATATTATTACTATAGTAATTATTCAGCACAAAATATCAGAAACATAGTGGAAGCATTTACTTTCGATAATATGGTAAAATAGTATTTCTATTTTACAGCAAATTCGTAAGGCTGTTGTACCGGAGTGTGGACAATACAACCGAGTTGAACGTACCGCGAGTAAAACATATCGGGTAAAGGAAAGTGTAATATTCGACCAAACAAAATGGGCAAAATTTTGCGGTCACAGGTGTACAGTTACAATTACCGGGCATGTCCATGTGATTGATCACAACAAATATCTCACGTGGATAGGTCTTCATTCATGTTTAGCAATTATTTTGCAGCAGAAATATCCTTATATTGACTATAAATCCATGCAAAGTTTTACTTTACTAAAAAGCAAATACTTTGAAGTCATTATAGATTAAAATATAGGGAATGCATAAAAAACACAAATGTTTTATCAATATGGAAAGTCAGCACGTGTGTTCAGGTGCGAGGTTGGGTTTGGTCAACAAATACTGGTCAAGTTCAGCCTTGAACAATTCCAGGCTTGATGCATAAAAGATATATGGGGGCAGCGAGTTCCATATAAAACAAAGTCTGACAGCAAAGAAAAACCTTCGACAGTTTGATCTTGAGTGTGGAATAATTAACTTGTAGCCCTGCGACCTGCTACCACGTTATTCTTGCCGAAGAAACAGGTGCTCAAGTGGGTGATCCAATGTATGCAGAATATTGAACAGCAGGATCAAGTCACCCCTGAGACGACAGTACGAAAAGTCAAAAAGGTTTACAGTTGCAATCCTCTCCTCGAATGGCCTGTTGTATAGTCACGTCACTATTTTTGCTGCGCGGTGGTATCTGCGTTACAGCATGGTTATGCCCTTTATAACCATAAACAGCGTACTTTAATATTGACCTGATATAGGTGTTAATTATCCGTCGAAGTTTCTGCTTGTTCAATTAACGAAGATACTTGAGAGCAGTGCTAGGCTTTGGCAGGATTATTTGTATACCACAGAACACTGCCGTGAATACATCAAGTTATGCCTATCCACACACCTAGGTCTTTCAGTTCCTTAACCCATGGAAGTTGCTGAAATCCTAGAGAGTATGTGAATTCCAAGGATTTACCGACGTTTAACATCTTGCATTTATGGATGTTAAATTGTAGGCAGTTTCGTAAGGACCACGTAGGAATTGTAGAATATGGCAATATTCTATGGTGCGTACGCTAGTTCAGACTTTGATGCTATCCGCGAAAAATGATTTAGCTGTGTACTATTTCAGGTATATCGTTCGCATACACCTGAAACAGTATTTAGCCATAAGACTGCGCCTTGAGGTACGCCACTTGTAATTTCTACTGGGCTGGATAGTGCCCCATCAGCGCTAACCCTGATAACTCTACCAGTCAAGTAATCCTTTATCCAGGCCAATAATCTGCCGCCCAACCCAAGCTGCTACAATTTCTGTAGCAGAATGCTGTCGTCAACACGGTCAAAAGCTTTAGACATATCCAAGCAACAAGCATCGATATTGTCTCGATTATTCACAGCTCGAGTCCAGTTATCAAGAGTTATGAGAAGATTGGTGAGGCAGGAGTGTGTTGTCCTAAATCCGTGCTGTGCGATGGGAAGATGCTTATTTTGTTCCACATGTTTGATAAGTTAATCAGCTACAAATAGTTCGAGAAGTTTAGCGACCACTTGCAACAGCGTGACTGGTCTGCAGTTAGACACATCGGATCGGTTCTCTCCTTTGTATATCGGAGTGATTAATCCACTTTTCCAGTCAATAGGAACATTGCTGAAACTCAGTGACAGGTTGAAAAGATCAGATAGTGATGAGAATAGAGCACGGATGCATTGTTTTGGGAGGAAAGCTGTTATTTCATCAGTGTTAATCTGTGCCCAGTCGGTGACTTCTTGAAGCGCCATTGATAATGCAACCGTATCGGATTTTCTTATCGATTTCTCAGCGTCACTCGCCCTTTTCGCTTCAGACATATAGTCTAAAACAATGACTGCACGATCACTCTTTCTAAGTGGTGCTTCATGGCGGATATCCTCAATGACATTTTCCTCGCGCGTCAGAACAAGATTGAGTATGGTGAGTTTGTGCCTCTGAAGCGAATGCCGCTTGTGATGTGGTTAAATAAAGGAATTTCGTTGAACATTTCGTAGAATCAATGATCAAGAGAATTCACGGGTGGAATCTCGTTTATTAGTAAATTCGGGAGATCAAAGTCACGAATGATCAAGACATTGTATGATATCTGGAAAAAATCAGCTGAGTTTTCTCAAGCATTGTATGCCGAACGAATTAATAAATGTATTGGACCATCTAAAGAAAGGAACAATGCCCAAGGCATCTTCGTCTGAAATGAAGGAGTTACTGGGTGAATACAACAGACTCAGTTTAGCGAACGGCAAGTAAATGTACGAAATAGAATTTCGTGAATCCCTGAGACCAAGAAAGATACCGTTCATCCCCAAAGCTAGAACTCGCACATAATAAACAGCACGCCAGAGCAAGCCGAGTTCTGGAGCTACTGAAGTTCAGAGCATTTTGGTCTCGCATGGCTTGTGATGTGAATGATGATGATGATGTGACATGTCCACGCTGCAAGAAGACCAGAAAAGAAAGACAGGGAACGCCCCCAAAGGTTGCAATCGACGCAAGGAAGCCAATGAAAGCTTGGGACGTGGACGTATTCGGACACCAACCAGCGAGCGACAGAGGAAAACGGTATATTGTCGTGATGGTTGAGCATTTCACCCGCTGGGTAGAATCGGTTCCAAAACCTGATGAAACTACAGAATCGGTGGCCCGTGCGTTAATCGAAAACGTGATTGCCCGTTGTATATTCCAGAAGAAATATGGACAGATGAAGGCCCGTGATTTGATGCGGAGTATTTCCAGAAGTTATTGAAACGGTGTGGCATCAAGCGAATAAGGACATATCTCTAGCATCCACAGATTAACGGCGTGGCAGAGTTTCAATCGAACAATGAAGAAATAGTTGCAAACGTACAAGTTAAACTTGGAAGCTTATCTACCGGAAGTCCTGAGGGTTTATGGCACCAGAAAACACGCGACCACCAAGTGCGTGCCGCTTGAACGTATCTTCCGAAGAGAACCAAGAACGCTGTTAGATATTGGGATAACCGAGGGAAAGTATTGGGATATCCCAGAACAAGAGACGAGAGGAAGAAAGATAGTGGCGCGGAAGACTCAGATCAGTAGAGCACGAATCAATATCAAATTATGCCAAGAGAAAAGTTAAGTCTATGGAAGCCGTTCCGAATCGGAGATCACGTGAAACTCAGGGATCATGGTCGGCTAGAGACTGGCGACGTTGAAGCGCGGAAATTTCGGAAGATGTGGGTCGGACCTTAAGGGGGTAATCTAACTGAAAATGAACAATGTTTTGGTAGAAATAGGTACAAATAAGAAGTGGGTGAACGCGAAAGAAAGGAGTCGCTGGCATGGTCGAAGAGAAGTCTTTGAATGGGGAGGAGTGAAGGGAACGGAGACCGTAATTGTCTGTCCATAATATCAGCTCATCAAGGTCAGTCGAACCCCCTGGTGCGACAAGAGCATCAAGTAGACCGAATGGCCAAAAATCGCATGACCCGAAAAGTAGTGACAGAAGGCCAGATGTTGCCACCCATGAACTGGTAGCCTGAGATATTTCCATAATTAATGAAACATGAACGAGAATTCGGCCGATAATCCGAAGCAAGCGCGAGTGTCACGTGATGTGCAAACACGGTTCTTTTATATATAACCAGTTGTGCGATTGAAAATTAACGTAATAAACCTTGTCCGAAACGGGTTGAATTCTCATTCACTACACTACTATAGCTTCTTGACATACACTAGCAAACTACAGCTGCAAAAATCCGTGGAAGAAATAAATCCCCATTTGCATTCATTTCCATCACACACATCCACGAAAGAGTTTTGGTCAGCACTCAGGCTAGATATTTAGCATCATTATCATCATCATCGACATCATTACACCGGTAGCACGTACTGAATGCTTAACTGCCACCAAACCATGAACAAGTAAAATCCTAAAAGTCGGGGAAGGGTGGGACTAAAGTAGTTACGGATTTGATAGAAGAGTAAGCACAAACAAACTGGAATGAGGTGCCTATACCTCGAATGGAACATGCATTCAAACAAGTTTCGTGAACGAGTAGAGCGACATCAGCATGGCAGCTTCTTTGCGGCTTTCATTGTCATGCATCATAACAAGCTTTCCTCGTCACTTCGCTTGACAGCATACAGGGTTAAGCAAACACTCCAAGAAGATGTTTAGCGCAAGACCGCATTTGAACACGGTTTCGTGACATATCCTGAAGCGCAACTAGCCATTGCGATATCTGATCGCGGGGAATCCAGCCCGGAAGACGCGCTGCGCCGACTTTGGAAAAGTTACTAGTAAGGTTTTTTAACTGCGTATGCCATGTAACGGTTTGGCCACCCCGAGATTTACGCCAATCGGGATGTGGCATTGCAAAATTTAATCCGCTTTGGAAGTCTATGGTCCGGCATCCGTAAAACGTGACCCAAACAGCCTAACCTATGCAGGTTGATCTGCTTCTCTATATCAACATCACTACCGAACAACTTATTTCGCAGAGCATCGGTGCGTATGCGATCGTAACAGCTAACTCCTAGAATGCTGCGAAGACACCGGTTGTCAAATACTTGGAGACGCTGAATGTGTTCTTTACGTAAGGTCCAGGTTTCGCACACATATAGTAACACAGCCCTAACTGTCGATTTATAGACTCTACCCTTGAGTAACAGAGATAGTAATTTCTGACGCCAGAGGTGACCTAGGTTGCGGAATGCTACGGTCGCTTTAGAAATGCGTGCCGAGACCTCGTCATCTAACGATCCACAATTATTGATATAACTACCGTGGTGTTTAGCATAATGGAATGGATATCATGATTTCGCATCGGTCATTACATGGTGAAACCCGACAAATTTTGAACAGATCATATCGAGGCACCGGCTCAATTCGCATATCATTGTACAAGCACAGACTGAAACCCTAACGTCGAAAATAATCTCGTTAATGATATGACAACCTCAATATGTGAACTTGTGTGATTGGGTTTCTCTTGTCAATAAAAAAGGTTAAAGGATCAAACAGAAGCATTTACATTATGGCGTAATGCGGATGTTACTCTGCAAAAAGGAATTAGCTACGCAGAAATCAATAAATTCAGCGTATTAATAAAAATGAAAAGTTATGCTAGGAAATTTAAAAAAAACCAACACTAGAAGGCATACATGCAGCAATCAAATTTCACGGAAAGAGAGAAGAATCGACATTATGAAAAGTTTAAATTGGTTTGAAAAGGGTAGCATCATACCTCGTGATGTAAGCTTATAACTCCGATACTAACCCTCTACGATATTTGTTTACTGCAAAATAAAAACTAGTTGAAAACGTCAACGTTTAGTGAAACTGGCCTGTTGGGGAAAGTTTGACTCGACCACCTGTGAACTATTGTCTACAGTGAGGTGGCGATTTACGCCTCGATGTATTGTTAGCTAAGCTGTGAACCAGTCTCAAAATTCTAGTATTACCATGGATAGATTAAAGCCCAGTTGTGAATGAGAAGTAACGTTTAGTCGTGCCATAGAAAAGTTTTATCAGAGATAATACTAGCGAGGTCAAAAATCACTAAGAAGAACAGGAATCATAAAAATTGTCTTCTGGAATAAAAAGCGGTGGAATGCAAGCGTGCAGACGGAAGTGGAAGGATGAAATCCTCGTTAGATCAATGTCGCGGATAGCCCAAAATACGCTCAGCCACACCAAGGTAGTAAACAGTCTGCGCAATGCCGAACAAGGGTGCCATCACCAGGACACGACATCCTCCTCCTTTGAACAAGGCTGGCACACCTTCGTTGCGCAAGGTTTGTCTAAAACGGAAGCGGGATCATTAATACAAACAGGTTGTGAACATCAACGGAGTTTACAGTTATGCTTGTATTGCAGTGCGAAACAACTGTCCACGCTAGGAAATGATATCATGCCGTTTGTATATATAATAAGATCGCACGACTGGAATCAACGTGATGCTGGCGGATGGTATGCCGGACAAACTTGTGCGCATGATGCAAGCGTACTATTCATTCACGCAGAGCCGCGTACGCGTATATGGAATGGTGTCCTCGACGTTCCCCATTAGGACCGGTGTCCGGCAAGGGTGCCATTTGCCCCATGTACTATTCAACTTCGCGATCGATTGGACAATGAAGCAGACGCTTTCAGATTACGCCGGTGTGATGCTGAGTCCAAGCGTCTCGATTGCCGATTTGGAGTATGCGGGGACATCGTAATCTTCGGGGATGATCCTGGAAGGCCTCTGCTCATTTGCTTCTATGCTGGGGCTACGAATCAACACGCGCAAAACTAAGTATTTTACCACCGCCACTGGACCTCATCTGCCTCTCAAGATTGGTGGCGAGAACTTGGAGATGGTGAACACTTTTCGTTACCTTGGTTCGTGCGTGCTACCGTCAGGCCAAGCCAGGGATGAGATACCGACCCGTGTACAAGCTGCGCGCACGGCGTTTTCGCGACTACGTTGGGTTCTATTTAGCCGTAGAGAAATCAGCCGACGTACAAAGCTGCGCGTCTACAGAGCGGCGATTCGCCCAGTTCTCACTTATGGATGCGAGACGTGGCCTGTGCGGGTGGAGGATATGCGGAAACTAGAGGTTTTCGACCACTGGTGTCTCCGACGCATCCTCAATGTTCGATGGGATGAGCGAGTAACGAATGACGAGGTTCGCCACCGTTGTCTTGGTATCCCTCGCCTGAGTTCGGTATTGCGACAACACCGACTGAGATGGTTTGGCCACATCCTGAGACGCTCGGACGCTGAACTAACCAGGATGACACTATCGCCGACACCCTGCGCAGAATGGCGTTGTCGTAGCGGAAGACAAGTGAAGACTTGGCTCGCCACCGTGAGATCGGACGTGGAGCTGCTTGGTCTACGATCGGCTTACGGATGGCGCACGTGGGACCGGACCTGGCTTACAATCTGCGCGGATCTCGCTTCTAACCGCCGAGCGTGGGTGGCTGCAATCCGCGACGTCCACGAAGCCGACTAATCCTCCAGGAGGAGATAGTCGCACAAAAGTAAAGTAAGTAATCAACCTTACTGTGGTTAGATCTGCGAGGTCACTAGAAAAAAACAATTTACTCCGTTACAAAATGTATTCTTGCGTCATTTGAATGGCAGTACGAACGTTTTGACTACACAGATTGCACAGCCAAAAGTGAACCAGTAATTTCTATGCGCTGGAAATTTTTCATGCACAAACTGACCATGTCGTGTATTCATTGATGCCAACGTTATGTTGGCCTATCGAAATTTCACGATCGGGAGTCAGAAATACATCGTTGATCCAGACGTAAAAGAACAGCATTTGTTGTAAAACCTTTGAGAGCTATTCATACACTTGAATGTGAGTTGAAGAAATCACGATACATCACGCGTGAGTAACCGATTTCGTTTGTGAATAAAACCATTTCACAAGCGTCTGGGAAGGAGGGTCAACAATCATCGATCCAACCATCACAACATTTAGCCGGTCTAAAACGGACCGTTTCATACGATACAACACTCGGAAGCGGAGGTACCTAACAACTAAATAGCATGCCCTCAGTGACGATCCAGTCTGAGCCAAGCAAAGCTAACTTGGTTTAAAAGCCGGGGATCCGCTCAGGCCTGGTTCGTAAATGCAATCCATGGAGGGCTCGCGGAAACGAAACGTGAAACAAGGAAGTGGAACCAAACCATCATCAAACAGGAAAGCTTGCACCACATGACAATAAACATCCCGAGAATTCACTAAACACTCAATGGCTAACTAATACGTAGAGGGTATGACGAGGAGAGTAATTTTGGTAAGCAATTGCGGGCAATTCATCACAAATAGATGCCGAGGTTTTTGAGCGGATCAGGCGGCATAAATTTCTATTCTATTTTCTTCCTCATATCTGCAGTTTATGACTATGTGGCACTTTGCCTGGATCAAGCTTGTGCTTTCATTCATACATTCAACCATACTTATCTGATTAAAACGAAGATTGAACGTTCAACGTTTGGTTGTCAAAAATGACTAAAATCGAACGAGGTGTCAATGATGTGTAAACAGAAGTTCGCAGCACAATCAGGTTGAGACATTTCACGGTAACGTTCCGCCTCTACCAGGTATGCAATTAAATACGGAGGATGTTTACAATGTATCCTTAATATGTCTGACAGAGAACGGATTCCAATAATCGTGCATGCCACACAGCGAACTTACGAGAAACAATCCCAGATTCCGTTGAATGCCTGCTCGCCTTTCGCATGCTTCAGCGTTTGGATGCGGGTTTTCACAACTGGAGTTGAAGATGCGGAATGAAAGCAATAGTTGGTAAACGAATTGTTTTTCACGATAAAGTATATGGTATGATATGAGTACGAAAGCACAAGCCTGATCCAGGCAAAGTGCCGCACAATCAGAGACTGCACGTGGGCTAAAATACCGCCAGGTTGCCCAGGTCTAGACAGATATGATGGGGAAAATATAAATGGTAGTGAGACTCAAGCGTGTTTCAGCATGCAGCATACTACGGTTGGTCAATCAATTTAGCACGGTGTTAGCCGTACAGCACAGAAATGCTGTACGATTGCACATCCGATAAAGTATAAGTGTATTACGGGCTATGGTGACACGGCGTTTAAGACAAGGTGCATGCAATCGGTGGGCTCCGGTTAAAATGCTACTGGGTTCACGTATTTTGGGAAAAGATTTGTCTATATTGCCTGGGTGTAAAGTGGGCATCGACAATAGTCGCAAAAACCGGATATACAGAACACCACCCAGCGGTTAAACACGAGATCGATCGAGCCTGCTTAGTACACGTGATCCCGCAAAGAAAGCACGCCAAACATAACTACCATTACCACGAAATGAATGAGAACGGCTCGAGCGACAACTTCGGAAAGCGCAGACAATTGACAACGCCAGTCATGTTTAATAGAAGCAAAACTCTAAAAAGTGAAAGCAGGATATAACAAGCTACGAACATTAGAGCAAGCACAAACAAACTTGGATTAGGTACCTACACCGGCATTAAATCAAGTTCAGTGAACGAGTAGAGCACCATCAAAACGACAGGCTCATTTTGTTTTCAATGGTAGGCACCAAAACAAGCTTTCCTCGTCACTTCACTTGGCAAATTAAAAGGCTAGGCAAACGCTCAAAGAAGAAGCTTAGTACAAGGCCGCCACTGAACACAGTTTCGGGACATATCCTAAAAAATAACTAGCCAATGCGATAATTCATCGCGGGGACCCGAAGCCTGTTGCATCGAGTTTGGAAAAGTTACTAGTTAGGGTCTTCATTTGTATATGCCATGTGACGGTTTGACCATCGCTAGATCTACACCAACTGGGATGTGATGTCTTCACAACAATCTGTCTCGGAAGTCAGTGGTTCACCATCCGTAAAACATGACGTGTGTAGGTTGATCTGCTTTTCAATATAAACATTACTACCGAAGAGCTTATAACGGAGAGCATTATTGCGTAAGCAATGGCAAAAGATATCTCCCGAAATGCCACAAGGACAGCGATTGCCGAATATTTGAGAATCAGAATGTGCTCCCATACAGTAACACAGTCCGAATTTACAAGGTCCTGATAATGTACCACGTGAGACAAAAAGTATTCCACAAGCGCGTAGATAGACAGCGTGCAGTCTGACGTGTATTCGTCAAACTAAACCTGCTTTGGACTCAGGTAAACAATGATGCATATGCCGCTATATGAGGTTGATCTAACTTCCGTGACAGAATGAAACTGCACGATACATTGTAAGAGCACGGCCAATTCAAGATCGCCGCCAATTAAGATTTTCCTTCTACACGTTTCGTCTCCACTCTCTTGATTTTTCGCTTCAACCGATTTCTCAATCTTCCTGGTTTGATATTTTACCTCACCGTCTATACCGTTCACCTTCGATTATATTCCCAAAGAATTTGTGAACATCAGACGTATGAAGTTCAATTTAGGCACGTTTCATATCACATGAAGACATTTTAAGAACGAATTATTCGTGGATTCTACCGATTATTATGAACACGAACGCTCCCCATTATGTTCATCAGAAGCTCTTCAAACACTAAGCTTCATCAAACACTCGGACACTAATAAGGTCTCCAGATCGAAAGTTGTTCGCTCCATTTGCCTCATAGGATCATTGTCAAAAGCAGGTTGCTAGTGGGACAAACGCATCTCGATGGTAAGCTATACATAAGCTCGTTTGGTTATTCGTTCAGTCGGAACAAAAATTTATCGGCAATTGGTCCAGAGGGGGATTTTCGAATATTATCGAATAAAGCATTCCATTCCACTTTGTCTACCGAGTTTCGCAGCTACATAGAGATGAGTAAACTGAAAGCAGCACATCCCCATTCAAGCTTTACAATCGGTCACAGGCATGTGCGTTTTCTTCCCTCTTGGGTAGCACTGTGCAAAAATGAATTGCCGTCGGTACTGAGCTGCATGTGGCAACACGCTGGAGTTTCACTGCTATTTACTCCATGTGTTCGTCTGTCTAGGCCAGAGCAATCTGACAGTATCTTGACCCGTGTACAGTATTTGATTGTGCGGTATTTCGCTTGGATCCAGGCTTGTGATCTTATACATACATTGCGGTCACGAAAAGACCCAGTAGGCTTTGGTAGGGCAAACTTGATTCATGGTAAGTAGAAATAAAAGGCAACGATTGTGGGTTGTGCGACTGCAACCATTGTTTCTCGCAATACATGTCGCGAATCTGCTGTCTCCATTTGCAGGAGCGGCCAGCGGCCCCAGTTTAACGAAAATCACATCAATCAAAACAGAACTGAAACTCAGGTGGTCACGGAAAACGGAAGAGAAAACCGCGGGTTGTCATGATTGAAAATTCGCAAAACCACTGGATGGCCAAAATAAATTGGGTCGATTAATTAAGTGAAATATTTAATGAGCATCTCACTAGTGTACGAGGAGTATTAGATCAACATGAAAAAGGCAAGGTGAAGTTGTACACGTGGAGTCCAGTAAAACAAAAGTTTCCCAAAAATATAAAACACATTTGCATGCATCTCCTTCACACAAAACACCCCACGATCGGTTTCGTGCTGTTTGCACTCCTCAGGTAGGGACAGTAGGATCAGGATCCGCATGCGCTTGAAACAGTGGAAGAATGGTAAACAAGTTGCGCTTGTATGCCACTGTTGGGTAAGGTTGGTACGACCAACCTGTTCCAACCGGTCGTGGGGTGTTTTGTGTGAAGGAGATGCATGCAAATGTGTTTTATATTTATGGTCATGGGTTTTAAACCCAGTCTACATGAGTGGGGGCTCATGTGATTGAACAGGGTGGTCGTACCAGCCTTACCCAAAAGTTTCCCAAGTTCCTAAATACTAGCGCCAGAGAAGCGATGCAGTGAGGAAAGTTATTATATAGCAAGGAGAGAAGCATTCAAGGAAAATAAGTGTACTTGACAAGAACAGACACCGAGAAAAAGACTTGACAATTATATGTTGCTATGTTAGAAATTGCACGTCTGTAGTTAGGCAAAGTGCCATACAGTCCGAAACTACAATGTGGTCAGCATGCCCACGGCTAAACAGGTGCAATCATGGCAGTGAGAGCGAAGTGTGTTTTCACATGCAGCTCAACACCCGGAGCGATCAATAATGGGCCGCTTTCACTGAGCAGCGATGAAATATTGCACACACGAAACATAAGAATTAGTGGGTGCGTATGGTACCCTTGCGTCAAGAATCCCAGATAGGTTAGAATAGCCATGTGGTGGAGTATTGGTGAAACACATCTTCTATTTCTACAGAGACATCCACCTAATCGTATTTCTATATTTACTAGGTGAGCGTAACATCAGAGCTGTCCTGGTCCATGAATAAGAACCAAATTCGTTTAGCTATATGGGTGGATATAGGTTCGAAATGCATTCGATTTGGTGCGGAATTCCAACGTACCATCAAACGGAGTAACAGAAAAGGCTGCGACGGTAGCTGCCACAAATCCAGAAGCAAAGGACCAATAGAAAACAGCCTCTATACTTCCTGGAGAGCGACGAGGACCCTGTGAATGAAAGATGGCGGGTGATTACGATTGAATCCACTGAAAACACATAAGAGGTCAGAGTTGCAGGAAAAAAAAGGAAAATAGAATGGAAATATATTTGCTGGGACTTCCATCATACAAACTCCACGACCGGTCTCTTGCTGTTTGCGCGGTATGGTATGAGGTAGAAAGCACAAGCCTGATCCAGGTAAAGTGCCGCACAGTCAGAGACTGCACGTGGGCTAAGATACTGTCAGGTTGCCCGGACCTAGACAGATATGAGGAAGAAAAAGAACAGGAAAAAAGAAAAAAAGAACAGGAAAGAACAAGAAATGGTAGTGAGACTACAGCGTGTTTCAGCATGCAGCTCAATACTTCTGGGCAATCAATTTAGCACGATGTTGGCCGCACAGCACATAAGTACTGCATGATTGCACATCCGCGCGTCAGGTATGCATGAAAGCACAAGCCAGATCCTGGCAAAGTGCCGCAAAGTCACAGACTGCGCGTGGGCTAAGGTACTGCCAGGTTGCCCAGGCCTAGACAGATATGACAAAGATGCATGCAGCTCACTACCGGCGGCCAATCAGTTTAGCACAGAATTAGTATGCGATTACACATCCGTGCACCTGGTAAGAACAGTAAGATCAGGATCCGCGTGCGCTGATAAGTGGTAAGTATGCGATTGTAAGCAACTGCTCTACAAAGTTGGCACAAACAACCCGTTTAACCACGTACTCCCACACACGTAGATAGGAAAAGCCATGGGCTTGAAGCAAAAAACCATATTTGTGTGCATTTAGATAATTGATAAATGGATAATTGCAAAAGAAATCTGTGAAAAAGTCAAACTCACCAAAGCGTTCAAATTGGCAAACAACGGGAAATAGATGACAGAGAAGGACACATCACGGAGGAACGTGGCAGCCATGCCACGATAGAGTCCGAAAACGCCCTTTTGTCGAAGCAAATCAAGGGCCAGTTGTGTCGCACTGATACGAGCGGATCCCATCTTTCCACCGGATACAGGAGCTATGGGCAGAAGCTATTTTTACATTGAGTACACGGATACAATATAAGATAATGAAACTTTGGATGGATGGCAAAACCACCAAGGGACAAAATATTAAAGAGTTGGGTTGTTGGCCTACTTCGATCGATGCCGATCAAGGATGACTATCACAAGCGGATAACGATTTTATGCTCCGCGCCGTTTAAAATGACTAAACGATCGGATTCGAGAGAAAAATTCTTTCCCGCAGCGCTCACAGGCAGTTGTACGCCGACGGTGTGAACTAAGATAAACAACGGATATCAGAATTCGCTGTTCTCCAGCTTGTAGACGACGCTCTACAGGTTGCTTTCTAAGTGAGCGATAAAGAACAAGTTCTTTCCAACTCGTAGGGTCAATGTCAAAAGCTTTCAAATCTCTTTTGCAAACGTCTTTGTAGCGAAAGGGCGGTCTGCCCAAAGGTCGACTTTTGGATTTCAAGTCTCTACGTGGTTGATCCTTTGAAATAAGACTATTATCCATTTTGTACACTTGATCGAGCCAGCGTAGGCCGCGTTGCCATAGTAGAGTGAACATGCTCTGTAGACCAGCTTTAGAGAGCACTTTTGTACGTTTGCATATATAGGTCAAGGCGACGAGACCAAGAGGCTTTAACAAGGGATGGTAAAGAGTCCAACACATGGTATATCTTTCCACAATGTTATATTTTAAAGTATCAGAGGCGCATTTTCGCATCCTATCGGTTAATCTCTTGAACCTATTGGTAGTGCTGCATCAAGCAAACAAGTTTACGCTAGCGGTAATGAATCTGCAAATCCTTCAATTTTTCGTGGCCATCTCTTGTAGCAGTTGAGAAATTCAAGTTGTCGAACAGTTGGAAAACTGACCGGAGTAACATAACACGCAATTCAATCGATAATATGTTGTGGTCAATTTTTGGGCACCAAAAAGCAACATGTAATATCGAAAACAAGAATATTACGAATTTCTTATCACGAATGTTCAGCATGGGACGTGCGTAAAAGTACACGAAATGCTATTTTAAAATTCAAGAACGATAACGACTTTATTTGTTCATTGGATTTATATTGCAATTTTTGGAAATGGGAGTGAATTCGCAGAAAACGACTGTGTGCGGCGCATAACTAGTCGCAAGAAACGCAGATAGGATCCCCGGTAACACTACCGAATCTTAAGCGACAGCTAGCGAAACAGTACCCAATGCTTACCTGCACAATCGAACCCTAAACAGATGAGAGAGAGAGTGGAATTTAAAAGTCACTGAATCTGTCACATACACCAGGAAGAAGTGCCCAAATCTCGACTGAAGCATGCATGCAATCCGATTTTCGCAATCAGCAGTGCGACACCAGCGTGACAGCAACGAAACGATTTTGACAAATACCATTAGCGTAATAGTCACATCCAGGTACTCTATTTACCGGGTGCGTGACCAGCCTGTTGGACGGTTAGATGTGTTGTAACCGCGACTCGAATCGAATATCACTTTGTAATTTTGGGTGGGAAAACACGGGACTAAAAATTGATGTTGCGCAGCTTTTCTTACGCTACTTTTGCAGTCGAATCAAACTTACACTTGAGAGACTCAACACCAATGCGACTAAAAGTAGATATCGGACTAAGGACCTGTTACATGAGCACTGCTTCTATTGAGCAGGAGATGGCCAAAACAAGGCTGTTGACAGTTGGTTTTCCAATCAAGTGAAACGTTTCCCGTGACCAGCAAACGATAAATAAAACCAATAAGCAACTTGCATGGCTCCAAGTCTATTACGTGCATCATGTCGCCACGTAGTTAAAGGTGTGATAGAACATTTTCAGTCGTGTGTGCACACGAACCTTGCCTCTTTGGTTTACCTCAGACAAACCATCTCCAAATGCGAACTTGAGAGGCAACAAGCTAACCTTTTGAATAACACACGTGGAGGATCTATGTGGAACGTGCCTGATAGGTTTAAACAGATATGTTATGAACATTAAACGTAGTTCTTGGACGATGGGGTGGTAAAATAACACGAGATATGGCTTCAAGGAGCAAGTTACGATACCTTCTATAAAACAAACCGCGATACTTTTTTCCCGCGCAAGCTATGAGTTCTATCACATGCATCGTAGAAATAATGGAGAACATTTGTACCTAAAGTATTGGATGATCACTATTGGGTGTACGTAGCCTATTGAGCAAACTCGACGAACTTCTAAAAACAAACATATAAGCGTTGTGTGTGTGTGTGTGTGTGATGAGAGAGTTGGCTGTAACGATCTTACCTGAAAGTGGTTACAATGCCCAAATTCATCTACCGTTTCATTAACAGTTTAAGATGTACGTATGTATGAAAGATACGTGGACTTGAATGCAATATTCTTCGCCAATGAACGAAAACAGTGTTAAGACCACCGTAACGTGTAGTCGAAAAGCGCGTAAATGAGTTTATCAGGTAGGAAAATTTTTTTCCTCAGATATCTCATCTTCGAACCTAACTTGCAAGGTCAGGGGAACCAGATAATATCTCAAATCACGTACATTCTATGTTTATGATGCGCGGATGTGATATCGTGCAATCTGTGCAGTTTACATTATGTTTAAACTGATTTGCCACCTGTAGTGTGAAGCTACATTCAGACACGCGCTGGATACTACAGCCATTTTCCTTCCTCTAGGCCTTAGCACCCTGACGTCAATCCTAGTCCACGGCAGTGTACGACTGGGCTGCACTTTGCCTGGACTAGCTGAGATTGTATGCATCATACTTATTATGATGCACTTCAGTTGAATGCCTGTTGTTGAGCCCCGTCGGTCGATGTCGAACCAGAATTTCATGTTTTGCAACTTTTTGAATGACTAAACAGTCCGATTCGGGATGAACAATCTCTCCCGCAGCGCTTGCAACGATAGTCAGAACTCTGTTGTATTGCATCAGCTGCACGACGGCGGCGTGATCTGCGTTCAGCAGCCAAGAGCTGTATTTGCTCTTCCCCGGCTTGCAGACGACGCTTTGCACAATACCTCCAAAGTGAGCTGTCAAGAGCTTGCGGGGTCAATGTCAAGAGCTTTCACATCTCTTTTGCTAACACCTTTGTACCGCAAATGCGGTCTGCCCAATGGTCG
>JACCGJ010004830.1:0-36317 GCA_013407085.1 Atriophallophorus winterbourni
CTGGCATTTCTCGGGAAGAGGTGTGATACCAGATCGAGTAAGGCGATGACCGAGAAAGTCCAGTGAATCTGTGCCGAAAATGCATTTACTTGGGTTGATCTTTATCCCGTAGTTAACGAAACGCTCTAAAACGAGACGGATGTGCTCAACATGCTCCTCTGGAGAGTTGCTGGCAATCAAGACGTCGTCGATGTATGCGTAGGCAAACGGCAAGCCTCGAAAGACTTCGTCGATGAAACGTTGGAAGGTTTGTGCAGCGTTTCTCAGGCCAAAGGGCATCCGAGTGAATTCGTATAAGCCGAAAGGAGTTGTGACTGCCGTTTTGGGTATGTCTTCCTCGGCTACCGGGATGTGATAATAAGCACGGACGAGATCAAGCTTAGTAAGTATCGTCGTGGCACAAAGATTCAAAGAGAAATCGTGAATGTGTGGTACTGGATACCTGTCTGGGGCCGTTCGATTGTTGAGAGCACGATAGTCGCCACATGGCCTCCAGTCGTCTGAGGTCTTCTTGGGAACCATATGAAGTGGTGACGACCAGGAGCTGGAAGAGGGACGAATGATCCGAAGCTCTAGCATGTGCTCAAATTCGGCTCTTGCGATCTTGAGTTTCGACGGGTGAAGTCGCCTAGGTCTGAAGGAGACTGGTGGTCCGCTAGTGACAATGTGATGTTTCACAGAGTGTGTCACTTTGTCTGTCGGTCTTGGGGGCTGCATGACGGATGGGAATTCATGCAGTATAGCACAAAAAGTCGAAGCTTCTGGAGTAACAGCTTTGATGCCGGAGGAAACGGCTTTAGTAGTGATACCTGATACCTGTAAAGAGGTTTTCGTATCTACTAATCTCCGCTGTTTTACTTCGACAGTTAGACCGAAGTGAGACAGAAAGTCGATGCCGATTATTGGGCAATTTACCTCCGCGATGAGAAACACCCAGGGAAAACTGCGTCTTAGTCCTAAGTTGAGGGTTAGCAGGCGTTGGCCGTAAGTGTTAATACGAGTGCCATTTGCCGCCTGAAGAGTGTAGGACGACGGTTTGAAGGTGCTGGATGTTGGAGGTATGACGCTAATTTCAGCGCCAGTATCGACTAGAAAGCGCAGACCACTCGATTTGTCTGTAACATAGAATAGGCGACTCGGGTTCGGCGGGCTGGGAACAGTAGTCGCCGTAACGGATTGACTCTTGATTTTGATGGTTTTTGAACACGGAGAGATGCATTTTGAGGCTTTATCCCCCATATCTCTTGTGGTACCAACATACGCGCTCAGGGGTTTTCGATGATCGAGATTTAGATTTTGAGCGAGGTGGGTTGGGAGATTTTGACGAAAGAGAGTTCGCCGCAAGAGTTAGTTCAGCGACTTGTTCTTTTAATTCCGAACATGGACAGGGCGGATTGATGTGTGCGGAATCAACCGTAATTTGGTCGGCTTCTTTTGCTTCGAGCATTTTGTCAGCCGCTTGTGCTAGTTCGTCTAATGATACGTAAGTAATCAAACCAGCAAGCACTTGGCAAATGTTTTGCCAAGGCGTCCATTTATTACACGGATAAGCTAGGGGTAAGTTCGAGAAAATGCACAGCTGTAAAGTGAATCAGTTCCATTAAAGCAGGCGAACAATATTCCTTACATCTGCTGGTCATAATTTCAAGCACACAACATGCATTCCGCAAGAAGTGAGAAAAGCACTCTTTGTGGAAGCCTTTGTGTATTCAAACAGTCCGCGTAAAAAGTTAATATATAAAGTGGTCGTTACAAACAAATTTTGAACAGAAATTTATATCATAATCACTAATTCACATTTCCAAATTATAAATAATATAAAATTATATTACTTCAATTTTTATCCAGCTGGTTTTCTTGATACTTACAGTTTTAATTAATAAGTGAAATCGGGCTCGCTGGATTGTTTTTTTAAAGATGAAACCTTGGGTCGTTTGTTTTTGTTAATATTTTTGGAAGGTCAGTTTGTCATGAGGGAGAAAATCGGATCAACTTCTATTGACAAGGCCTCCAGATTGGTGTATATTAATGTGGCTCAACCTATTTCTCATTGCAAAAATGAAATAAGGTATAATTTTCGTTAACTGTTATCATTTGTAGCACTACCAAATACAATTTGTTAACTTTTCTTCCGTTTTTCCTGTTTGAACAATTCAGACGATATGCAAACATATTCTTTCTCATAGTCGCTCTTCTGCAGGTACGCATTGCTTTGAAAGTTCCATTGTAGCAAATTCCCGGTGTGTCGCCTACTGGGAGATTCACAACGATAGTCCCCTTGATTATCATACTAACCGTTTCGGCTATTAAGGAAATAATCGAGGATATTGTAAGTTACATCAAAGTACTTTAATATGTTCTAGAAACGCCATCATGCCGATGATAAAGTAAATAATTCTAAAACTCTTGGTGAGTGAAACATTGATTATAACAAAATCGGTTTCATTAATTTTTTAAATATCATAGTGCCTACATTATTCTTAATTCGCAATCCACTGTTACGTAGTTCATATCTTGAAATTTTATCCATCAATCGCTGGTGATGATGATAATTGCGTATTTCGAAAATGTACATATTACTTCAACATATTCGAATTGAATTGAACTGATCGTGGCTAAATGCCAATCGCGCGCCCAGACTTGCTCCCACAGTATGCGGTTGAGTACCTGCAACCTCAATATTGAATATACAGGTCGTATTGTCTACGCACTTGTTCCCGGATATCTGGAAAGTAAGTTAGGGGTTCTCTTGACCATCACGATGAGAGGTCATCGATTCAGTAATAATGCAAAAATGTGTGAACAATACAAATATTTGTTTCTTAGTTCTAGTTACGAGATATTATTTGGAAATAGGGTGTGTCAGTTAGCGTCTATTTCCCTCTTAAAGCGTAACGGTAAGGAGATTTATTAGACCATTTGGAAGCTTATTCCAGTGGTTGAATACACGTTTGCTCAAAAATGCAACCTGGGTCAAGCCTTAAGCAGTTTCTTGAATAACCCCTTGTAGTTCTTTTGAGGGCAAGCTCCAGTAATTCAGAAATATCTTCCGTGAGACACTTTAGAGTCTTAAAGTCTTATTAGATCGCCTTGCAGTCGCTGTCCCTTTAGTGAAAACAGATCGAGGTCCTTGCGTCTTGCCTCATAGCTTTTACCTACCTGACCATC
Source organism: Atriophallophorus winterbourni (assembly GCA_013407085.1). NCBI lineage: Eukaryota > Metazoa > Platyhelminthes > Trematoda > Plagiorchiida > Microphallidae > Atriophallophorus > Atriophallophorus winterbourni. The sequence continues at coordinate 3,169 of JACCGJ010004830.1, forward strand.
ATAGTCGCAAGGCGCTGAACACTTTCGAGACTACATTTTTTCAAATACGGTTCCCAGGATCGAACAGTTTTTTAACTGAAGTCGCACGATTACCTTGTATATGGTATTGAAGATTGAAGGTTTTCCACGTGACAACGCTGAACACAGTCTAAACAGATCACAACGAGCATTTTTTACTGTTTTCGCTCACAAATCTCATGTAATAGTAACGCCGACAATTTTCACTTTTTGAGCCGCAGCTATTCTGATGGTTCCTTCGCCGATTTCTAGTTGCGTCATTCTCATGGACGCATAACATCGGTATCAAGTACTGAGTGTTTAAATGCTATACGATCATGACATGATAATCCTTTAAGGATGGAGACGGTATGTACTTAAAAAGCTACTGAAACTGTAGACGATCAAGCACAAACATGGAAGTAGTTTCTACACCTTCAATCAAACTTACATTCAATCTAGTATTATGAACGAGTAGAGCCAAATTAGCGCGACATTTCAACAAACTTTCCCCACTTCACTTGACAACATACAATATTCATCCAACCCAAATCCGCCGCTGAATATGATTTTGACGCATATCACTAAGGTTACGCAACCACTGTGAATTCCGAGTTTTTAGACCCAAATCTATGACACGGGTCGCCCCTACTGCCTCTAGTTTAACTGTCAAAGCCTCCATATGTTTTAGTCAAGTCAGAGTATGGTCATTCGTACAACAACACTGTTACGAAACGAAACGAAACCGCTCTAGAAAAACGATGTTTTCCATTCGCAATACGTAGCTTAACCATTGAATTCAGCACATAATTTAAAAAATTCTACTTCGCTACCAGAGATTCTATTAGTTGCGTTACGTTTCCGATGGTGCCAAGTAACTGCAGCAATGGTACGGAGATACTTTCCATTCATTTGTATGCTGCTGTTTATTATTACTTGAAGTTTCACAATTGTGATATTTTGTTTGGTTGTTTTGTATGTCTGAGCTTACTAGGTTGAATTTGAATGAATGAATGAAAGCACAAGCCTGATCCAGGCAAAGTGCCGCACAGTCAGAGACTGCACGTGGGCTATGGTACTGTCAGGTTGCCCAGGCCTGGGCAACTCTGTCTAGGTTGAATTTAACAAATTTTTGTGATTCATTTGGATCTCAAGGGTTATTTAATGTAGCCTACCTGATTCTTCATAATGTTCATTATTATGTCTAAAGTGAGCTAACCACATTGCGTCTCACAATCGATTGCCGTTCGTAATATTGAGAAAAATTATCATTCTTAATTGATGCAGTTGACACGGTTTTGAAAATTTGACTTGTGTCATATTATCACTAAACCTCGTAAAAATTACAGTTTTACGCAACGGCGAATGGGTCGAAACGCCATGGAAAGCTCTTCAAGTCGGCGACATCGTCAAAGTTTGTAATAACCACGGTATTCCTGCTGATCTGGTTCTGCTTTCTTCAAGTGAACCCCAGGCAATGTGTTATATCGAAACGAGTAATTTGGATGGTGAAACAAACTTGAAATTGCGCCAGGTATTTTTCTTTCAATAGTTTCTTGAATGAAAAGCTGGATGTGATTACATCTTGTGTTGTTTCAAATTCACCGAATATTTTTCCTTTTAACTCTCTGATTTCCTCACTTGCTTCAGGGTCTACCAGAAACCGCTAATATGTTAACAGCCTCCACTCTACACACCCTACAAGGAACTATAGAATGTGAATTACCAAATAGGAAACTTGACGAATTCGTTGGTGTCTTATCCCTTGCAGACGGAACGTAAGTACAACGTTCAAAAACGTATATTTACACGAAGTAAATGATTTCGTTAATCTTACACTAATAGTTTACATTGCATTATCTTTACTTACCCAGTCGTTTTCCCCTGAAGACCAACCAGTTACTTCTCCGAGGGGCCTCGCTCAAAAATACCAAATGGGTATTTGGTAAGCAGAAGTTATATACTAAATGAATTTCTTATTCTATTTCCATTTTTCGTTTCTCATCTACCTGAAATTATCTTAGCCTACATGCAATCTAGACTGTGCTGGAGTTTTCCTGGATAAGGCTTGTGCTTTCATTCATACATACATTGCCACAGATAAATGGCATGTGAGATTACGCTGCAACATCGCAGCTACTCCTACTATCTGTAAATTTGTGTAAAACAGAGGAGTATCAATGTGTGTTTTTGGCACTGAATTTTCCACTGTTTTCCCACGATTTCACATAAACGTCCACTGTTTTATGAACTGTTATTTTTATAGGCATAGCTGTATATACGGGGAGAGAATCTAAAGTCATGCTTAACTCTACTGCGGCACCTTTGAAGCGGTCTTCTCTTGAATGTCAAACAAATTATTACGTGAGTACTTTTTTAATTTGAATCTTTTGTGGACATTTATTCAAAGGTAATTCAATCGTCTGACACGGTTATGACCACCATTTAGATTAACTTTTGTCTAGCAAAACTATCGTAGTTGCTGACAACACTCCATCGTTTGCCCCTGTTATGCCTTCGTTTTGTACGATTAGTATATAGGAGCTTTTTTATGTATTACGCTGAAATTTTCCTAGATTATTGCTTGAGTCAAATTTGTTTCTAGCAGCGTTTTTTCAGTTTACTCTGGCTACCATGCAACCTCCAAATCATTTTGACACCTTTTATAAGCATTCTAGGGGTTAGCTGTTACAATCGCATACGCACCGATGCTATCCGATATAAGTTGTTCGGTAGAAATGTTGATATAGAGAAGCAAATCAATCTGCATAGGTTACGCTGGCTGGGTCACGTTTTACGGATGCCGGACCACCGACTTCCGAAACAGATTCTTTTTGCTACGCCACATCCTGATTGGCGTAAATCTCGGGGTGACCAAACCGTCACATGGCATAGGCAGTTAAAAACCTTTACTAGTAACCTTTCCAAAGTCGGCGCAGCGCGTCTTCCAGGCTGGTGTCCCCGCGATCAGATATCGCAATGGCTGGTTACGCTTCAGGATATGTCCAGAAACCGTGTTCAATGGCGGTCTTGCACTAAGCATCTTCTTGGAGTGTTTGCGTAACCTTGTATGTTGTCATGCGGAGTGACGAGAAAAGCTTGTTATGATGCATGACAGTGAAAGCCGCAAGGAAGCTGCCATGCTGATGTCGCTCTACTCGTTCACGAAACTTGTTTGAATGCATGTTTATGTCACTCATACCAGGAAGGTCAATATGGTATGGTATGAAAGCACAAGCCTGATCCAGGCAAAGTGCCGCACAGTCAGAGACTGCACGTGGGCTAAGATACTGTCAGGTTGCCCAGGCCTAGACATATATGAGGGGGAAATAGAAATGGTAGTGAGACTCCAGCGTGGTTCAGCATGCAGCTCACTACCGTTGGCCAATCAATTAAGACCTACCCAAACTTTAATTAACCCATTTTAAAACAATTACTGTCGTATTCCGTTGCAACCTTAACCCTTATCATTATTTATTTTTCCGATATTCTATCAACTCTATGTTTTCAACAAGCTACCATTTGTACAAATGTTATCCAACTATTTTTTACGGTTGTTAAAAAAACAATTTATTTATGTTTGACCTTAACATTTGTATATTTACCGTTTTTATCTGATGTACTTATTAATGAAAACAAATGATCATGCATGGCATGACTTGGTGTATCCAAGAATATACATTATTAATATTATTATTATTATTATTGTATGAGACGTTTGATCATATTAGAGAAGTCTATCAACGTCTATCTCGTTATGGAATGGTCGTTAACCACGAGAAATGCTTTTCTCATGCAGGTGCACTAGATTATCTCGAAAACCGTTATGGTTTACAGGTATTAAATCCACATAGCAGGAAGTCACTGCTATCCGTGAGTATGTGTTTCTAAGACAACTTCGACAGCTTCCTCAATTTCCTGGTCTTGTGAATTATTACAGACGCTTAGTATCACACTACACCAAGTTATCTCATCATTTTTCTGATTTACTTCACGGAAAAAAACAAGTATTCTCAATTTGTTTCGATGCTAAAGCAGTCTTTATGGAACATAAATTCCGCAGGGTGCTCAGAGTTGGTACGTGATCCTAATTAATTTTTCTTATTATTAGGCTTATTATCATTTAATTACATTTAGTCTGTTTATATTAAATGCACTCTCTATACATATTTCATCTGAATTTGATTGAACAAATATCTGTCTATTCTATAAAATAAATTGGTAAATAATGCATTTTTGAAGCGATATGTCTTCTCGAATTATGTTTCGTAAAATATCTTCATCTAGTAATTGCAGTCTGAGTGAAACTTCACTTACCATAAATAAGTTGAGAAAGGTAGAATTGGAAGTTTCAGAATTCAGGAACGAGATGGCAACCTGCAATTCCACCTATATTTCTCTAAACATATTCTATCACTCATAGAACCCAATAAACCTGTCGATCAAGATATATTGATCAAACGGGTGGAGTGCCGCAGGGATCAGTGTTTCGACCAATTCTTTTCTTGATCTATGTAAACGACTTACCTAAACTTTTTCGCAGCAAAATCTTGTTATTTGCGGATGACATCAAGCTCTGGACACAAGTACGACCAACTGAAGATTGCAGACAGCTTCAGCTTGATCTCGATGCCTTACAGGACTGGTAAGTTAGAAATGAACTACCTTCAATTTCAGCCAATGCAAGGTATTGACAGTTGAAAGACAATTCGAGTTCTCTTACACCCTTGGTTCCCATATTCTTGAAAGCACTGACAAGGAGAAAGACTTAAGTGTGTGTGTGTAAGCAGCACGTTGAAACCGTCACATAACACCACAGCTGTCTATGATTAGACGTCACGAGTGCTGCTCCTGCTAAAACGCGTGTTCGGGAGTTTCACGAAGCAAACTTTTCATCGAATAAGTAATACGTACCTGAGGCCAACCATGGAGTATGCGGTTCAGGCTTGGTCACCCTGGCTACAGAAGGACATCAGTCTCTTGCAGAGAATATATCATCGGACCACCAAGCTCGTACGCGGTTTGAAGCACAAACAATACGAAGATCGCATTGCAAGTCTCAAACTCTTCGACTCTCGCTACCGCCGTCTTGTAGGCTACTTGATTCTTATGTTCAATATACTGCATACCCACAAACATCCCCTAAATCAACTATTCACACGACTACCACCACGAACAAGCCGAAGTCATGACTATACAGTACTCATTCCCGACTCGAGACTGGACTGTCGAAGGTATTTAATTCTGTACGTGTATGTTTTACTTGGAACTCCCTACCCTGTACCGTTACACATTCACCCAACTTGGATATATTCAAATGGATCTTGGACAACTTCATGTCGGCCAATCCAAAAATGGAAACAATATATTCTGCATCATAAAATCATTGAACCCATGTTTCGAAGTAATCTATACATATTTACCCCATCCAACCGGTCAAAAACAATTTTTGCCCAATATGTTTTTGCGTGATCTCTGAACTGATCAGTAGGCAAACAAATCCCGTTTTTACTACTTATGTTATTTGTAATTCGCATATAATTCTGTGGTTTTTGTAAACCTATATGCTTTTTAGACCAATAAATTGAATTGAAAGCTAATAAATTTAAATTTGGCTGTTGTGGGCGCTATTTTGAAGGTTATTACTGACAGAAATTCTGGACGCTTGATTGGCTGATCAGCTAATTACATTCCTTTTTCAACTGAACTGAACTGAACAATGTGTATAGAATTATGTCAATAAGAAACTCGTTCGAAGAATGAAATCCTTTTCAACGTGGCAAACAACTACCCTATAACCGATTTTAAAATAATGTATGATATAATGTAAGAACAATCTGTGAAGAATTTCTTAAATATTATAATACTACATACAATACTTCCATCTATGAAGATATGACTGGAACATTTCGGACACCTAGGGTATTAAACACTTTATACATAAATCTGAATGACATTAATGAAGTCTGCAAGCAAACCAAGTTGAGTCTCAATCCAGAAATAACAGGCATTCCACCTGCCATTTTAAGAATGTGTGGTGACAATTTCAAACTTCTTCTACTGAACTTATTTAACACTTTTATCAAATCTTCCCTTAAGAACAAAAACACTGTCTTCACACCCAGACATAAATCTGTCTCGAAGCACACGGTATCAAATTATCGCCCAATTAACCACACAGTAATAGTATCTAGGTTTCTTGAAAAAATAATTAAAAAGGTATCTTAAATCACTTATTTCCAAGTTTCTTCTCTAGAGCTTAACATAACTTCCTGAATAAAAGATCTTGAATTACATGCCAGCTTGAATACCTTGATTATATTCCTTCATCGATTGAGGAAGGTTCGGCAGTTGTAGTTGTCTTCCTAGACATAACTAAATCAATTGATACTGTTACTTATAAGTTATTATTAACGAAACTTGAATCCTATGGCATCGGTGGTAATCTTCTATCCTGGTTAACTTCTTTTCTTATATGTCGCACTAACTACGTTGAAGTTAATGGCCATAGATCTCGCAGCCTTATTATTCTCAGTGAGGTGATTCAAGGTAGCGTATTAGGCCCCTTACTGTTTTTATATATCAATGACATACACAACGTAATTTACCAAAGCACACTGTTCTTATTCGCTGATGACATAAAAGTCGTTATCACTTTCCCAGTTAATCAAGCACAACCTTATATAGGTCGACTAAACAATGATTTAGGTGCACTTACAGATTGGGCGACAAATAACGGTCTAACTTCCTCAATAGCTGAATCAAATTTTATGTCTATAAGATGCACGATACAAAATAACCAATCCTTCACATCAATAACGCAATTAAAATGATTGACAACACGCGTGCTTTAGAATATCGATATTCTGCATCACTCACTTTAAAGGAACAGATACACCACCTTATTACCAAAGCCAAGCAAAGTATGAATATTATACATAGATCTATAATTCAACCTCATTGTAAAATAGAAATGTATAAATTGTTCACCATCCCTATGATAGACTATTGTAACATAATATACACCAATATAAATAAATCTGTTAGCATAGTTTTAGAAACGATACAACGTTCTTTCTCAAAATCCCTTTTCGGGTATACCACCAAACAATCTTATATAGAACTACGTATACAGCTGAACATTGACCCATTAAGGTTTCACAGACTCAAACATAATATCATCTTATTCTCTAAAATACTGTCAACGGATAATATAGAAACAAGTTCGAATCTTCATATACGACATGATTTTAAGTATAGCTTAAGAAACATTGAAAAAACTAATTAATTACCAAGGTTTCTTACTGAAGTAAGGAGCAATTTCTTCTTGAATAAATATGCTAAACTGCGGAATCTCCTTCCAAAATATATAAGACTCAGTTCCTCTTTGAATGAATTCAAGTCACATCTGGCTTCATTTCTTACCATTGATAAAATTTGCAATCTTCTTAAATAAGATGTTCTACCTGATGATTTATATAATAATGGCATTTCAGGGTATTGATATTAAATAAATTTTTATAATGTTCAAAACAACATTCTCTCGCTTTCGAGTATTTTCTTCACAGCACAATTTGGAATCCGCACCCAAATGAAACCGACCCCCCAGACCTTTTCTTCGTAATACCTGTGTTTTTATACCATATCCGATCACGTACGGACCATCTAAAATCAACTTTTAAATACTGTTACCTTTAAATTTATTGGACGTTAACTTCCGCTGACGAAATGACCTTAAATTGTTTTTGCAAATGTTCATACAACAATCTAATTGTACAAACCTTTTGGAAATTATTGATCATGATCAACATGTCTTGGATTTCCAAGAATAAAATTTTCTTATTTATTTATTTCTTCTAACATTCGGTATACCCATATAAATTTTCATCTTAGATTGACTTTGTAAAACAATATTAAGCAGCAGACCCATTTTATTGAATTTATTGTATATGAGTCTTCCTGCTCATGCGCTTGATAGTAAAAATCTTTTGAAGTGTATACCGGGGTTCCTGAAAATGGGTCATTAAACCCGTGTTGAGACTAATGAAGCAGAAATGAAACTATGAAAACTCAAATACATCAGTTCCGTAATTAGTAAACTTCCCTTTGACAAGAATGTGAAGATGCAATGTGAATCTTAAATTAAAACTAACTCTGATAATTCTAGAAGTTCTGCACCATTGTTGTGTCTTGCCAGTCATTACCAGCCGCCAATTCCATCATGTGTCATTACCCCTGAATCACAACCGCCTGATAATCCTCATTTGCTCTCATCCTCTCATGTTCGTCACCAATCCTCCGTTCCTTCTACCCCTGTTCAAACTCGAATTGGTAGAATGCACACTGGCCCAAACGTCTTGCTGTCTATGTGACCACATGAACATTTCGAGCGTGTTATCCTTCTTTCAAGCCTAACTAACTACTTTCAGTTTGTAACTTATTATTTCGTACATACACTTTTGGCCTTGTATCGTTATTCGTCTTTTGGACATGTGTATTTAATTCGCATTATTGTTTGTACAATATACGTTTTGCGGGTAATATAATTTCGAACCCGGACTTTGTCTCTTCCGTGGTTGTGCTGCTACCTGCGTCGCTGCGTGCCGGAATTGTGATTAACGGATTCTTCAAGATTTTAGCGCTTTCTGAACCTTGAATTCCATCTCTTGGATTTTCCTGTGTGGATTATCCCGCTATCGTTGGACGTCACGGATCTTTATTTCGACATATGCTCCTTTGGACTTTTAGTGCGTTCTTTCCATTTTTGCCGTATTGTGTGTAGTGCAAACTTATTTTTTGGTCCACTACGAGCTAAAAAAACTAAAAGCCTTCAATGCCGTTCAAGTATAAATTATCTATAGTTGTATAATATGAAATATCTTTCCAAATTTTTCTGGTGTTGAAAATGAGTTGATTTGATTTTTGTATTCAGTTTGTGAAGTGCTTAGTCTGATATTATTGGGATATAAATTACATAAACGAGAATATTCATAAATTAAGTAATCTTTTCGTACCCGATTGTGATTTTTCGGTATGCATATTTTGTTTTTATGGCGAAGATTATATACTTCTGAGTGTTTGAAATCTAATTGTAAATCAATGTCGATCATATCTCTTTTCAATATACTAAGAAAGTACAACATTTTGTCTTATTCTTCGAACCCATAATGGTTCCAATCCTAGGGTCTGATATCTCCCCTTATATGAATGCCTATCCGAAATGGTGGTGATGGATCGCGTGAAAGAAATTTGGATGCCTTCTAAAGCATAAGTGCCAGACTGAGTAATGTTACTAGATATAATATTGCAGTAATCCAATAAAGGTAGTGTATGTAACTTGTGAACTTCCGGCTTGCACTGAGTAGAGAGATGAATCTATGAAGTAACCTATATTCTTTTTTGTTTTAGATATCAAGTAGCAAATTTGTTCATGAAATGAAAGTGATCCAGAATATCGATAACCTAAATCACGCACACACTGTGCTGGATGTAGTGGTGTATTATTTAAGATGATCGAATCCTTTGGTATGATAGCTTTGTAATTTATAAAAATAGATTTATTGGTGGAGAACTCAAGACCGTTTCGAATAATCCATTGAAGTAGAGCATCCAGGTCTTGGTTCAATTTCGATATATAGTTCCCTAGTCTAGTTAGATGGAAAGAATACGGCGACTTGTATATCATCTGCAAACGAAAACACCTTACAGTGTGTTATGACAGATAGTATATCGTTAATAAATATCAAGAAGAGTAGTTGACCCGAAACGCATCCTTGTATCACTTTGCTCGGAATTGGAAAGATTCGTGAAGGGTAGCAATTTATATCTAAGAAAAGGGTGCGAGCAGTCAGAAAAGATTTGAACCACGAAAGTAGGTTTCCAGTAATACCTACAGCAGATAATTTCGCAAGGAGTAGATTATGCGGGACCTTGTTAAAGGCTTTTGTATATCAATGAATACAACTATGACTCAAAGGCCTGAATCTAGTGATTGTGTCATGTAACTTAAAATTTTAGTTGACTTGTGATGCAAGATTTTCTCTTAGGAAATACGTGCTGGTTTGATATGAAATAGTTTGGTTTTAAATATGCAAGGTGGCCTTATTTACAAAATTCTCAAATATTCTAGCTAGAACTAGTGTGATTATTGGGTCGATAATTAGTAGCCGTGTGTACTGATCCGGACTTATGTCGAGGAATAACAACGAAATGTTTCTATTCTATGTGGACGGTTCCTGATTTGATAGACGCATTAAAGAGAATAAGTAGTAATAAGAAGAATTCTCAGCTCTGAAGAAGCAATTCATGGGTATGCGCTGCTCAATACCCCCTGGTAGTATCATTCTCAACAATACACCACTCGCATCCTCTAACGAAATCAAAGACCTAGGATTTAGATATTCTTCATATCTTAATTTCAACGAACAAGTAAGATTTCTCATAGCAAGAGCTAGACAGAATTTTGGTTTGATCGATCAAAAATTTCTCTTTCGTGAAAGTAGACTAAGTCTATATAAAATGAAAGTATTACCGCTTCTTGACTACTGTAATATGGCCTACTTTCACATTGCTAGGTGTGACTGTATACTCTTAGAAAGCCTTCAACGTAGAATTAGCGAAATCATGTTAGGTTACTCTAATCCTTCATCTTATCAAGTACGATGCAATCTACTAGGCATTGACCCGCTATGGTTACGTAGAATTTGCCTCAATCTTTTTCTTTTCTCCCTAATCATCACAGAGCACCAAGTTAAGCTTAGGTCCACAATGCGCTTCCAAGATCGTAATCGTTATGTACGACGTAACCGAATGAGGCAATTACATATTTCCCTTACTCACACTAAAGTTCGACAAAACTTCTTTTTAATTAGGTATGCGCATCTTTGGAATTGTTTTCCACTCCATTTTCGCATGTGCACTTCTACAGGTAAATTTAAAGCACTCGTAGAATCTCTAACTGCTCCATCGCTATGCGAAATTCTCAAAATAAACACTTCCATAGACAATATAATTTGTCACGGTATTCCTGGTTATTGAACCAATTTTAAGTATTTTGTACATTAGCAAACGCATAAAACAGTTCACAATGTCCGAAATACATGGTATTATTAAGTGTGAGGTTACCTAAGGTCAATGTATGTTGCATCAAAACCTGGGACTCGTAGTATATTTATCTATACTTATTGTATCTCTTTATGCTTATTTTACCCACCTTTTGGTTTAAACATAGTTATCCTTATTGTTTCAATTCACGTTTCTATCTTCAACAAATTTCTCTAAATAAAAAAATTCGAAACATCTAAAAAAATAATTTTTATGATTATCTATTTATAACGCTGCTGTAGTGTCTGGTTGCCTAGGGTCTAGGCATATCTCGTCACATTGCTACACATCGTCATCGTAGCCGTGCGTTTTATAATCATTTTTATCATATGACCATATCCTTAACCGTTATCTGTTTATTTTAAACAAATTTAATTATGAAAACATGGTTTACCATAACGTATTTATTAAAATAAACAAAAAAGAAAAAAACGCCTAAAATGACCAAATATATTTTGTGATCTTCTTTATCGTTCATAATCGATTTACTATCTCACTTTAATAACCTCTCACCATGATGGTGAACAGAATATCTTTAATTGTGTTCCAGTGTCTCCGACTCCCAAACCAACTCCGATACTGGACCTTGCTTCTTCCGCATAAGACTGATTCTTCTATATGAACTGAAAGCCCTACTGGCAAACAGTTTTGGTTTTCATTATTCGACATTTCTTCGACTTTCCTGGATCGTACAACCAGCCCAAACCTCATGCAATTTAAACCACAATCTCTCCTCATCCCCTCCACTTTCTATTTTTTCAATTCAACTCCAAATTTTTTATGCACTTTTTTCAATCACATCCACCAACATTACGAAGGAGTCAATTTATATATTTATAAAAGAACTTTTTTTATTCCGTAAATTTATTTTTACCGTGACAATGAATTCTTCATGCGCACCATTTCTTTCATAAATGTTTTTTTATATTTTTTTTCAATCTCTGCTCCACAAAATATCGCATCCTCTTCATTTGCTTATTTCGATGTAATCTAGATGAAAGTTTATTACTGTAGTAACTCAGCTAGTTTATTATTAAAGATTTCGGATATTACATTAAAATTGTCAGAAAGAAAAAATTTAGTCCAATTTCCGTTTTTAATGGGGTTTTCAAAGATTTTCCAATCAATGTGACTAATTATACGTGACGTTTTGACACTAGTCATTATGACATTGCAACTCAATTCAAAAGATGTAATATTATGATCTTCATTGAAAATGACGGAGATACTTTCAGTTTGGACGATGTGATATTCAGAGTAAAGACAAGGTCAATGATATTTTTATTGCGCGTTGTTTTATCAAAAAACTGTGTAAAACCTAATAGTTTTGTAATATTTAGAAAAGAATTGAGATTTACATGTGTTCTTTCTACCCGGTTAAGTTAGGGCATATCAAAGTTGCCTGCAATTAATTATGGCGGGAAGGGTTGACAGAGGCTTCTATGAAGCAATCGATCAAGCGTTGAAGCGATGAAGAAGTAGTAGCCGGTGGATAGTAGATGCATCCTATTAAATGATCAAAAGTCTGTAGTGCCGGCAAATAGAATCTTCGATATGATCAAAGACGGATGAAATGATGATGTTAGCCTGGAGGTTAGACTTAACATAAACAAGGCATCCTTTTCCACGTTTTGAAACGCAGTCTTTCCTAAAAATGTGATAGTTTGGAATCAAAATTGCACAAGCTGTTTGTTCCTTTTTAGTCCAAGATTCAGTTATTAGAATAGTATCAGCTGGTTTAGAGAGAACATATAAACGTAAACATAATATGTTGTTAGTTATGGATCCAGTATTGATAAGAATAAATCGAATAGATGAAGGGCTATGATCAAAGAATTGCTTATTATGTAATTGATCATTATGTGGCGCGAATTGATTTATGTTAAAATCCTTCGTGGAGGGAATCGAAAATTTCACATATTTCAATAAGGGAATATAGAAGAGTGTGAAATAAGTTTATATGTGGGAAATTGGTGTCAGGGGACCAGCTTATATTGTTAAAAAATTCGGCGATGTATTGTAATAATTCAAGAATGGGCTAGGGTATTGTGAACGCAGTCGGGTGTATACCACCCGTGCTCCCAGCTTCGTTGACACGAATATGGCTAAGTACGTCATACAGCACAGCCTCATTGAAGGACAGCTCATATAATGCAGGAGCATATAACGGCAGGCTAAGTAGACCAGACGGTAAATTCGAAAAATTATCCGGTCGTTGAACGCCATCGAAAAACCCTGGTGGACTTCACCAGGGCAGATTTGATGCTTTTTAACGAATTGTCTTGCAACTCTTTTAGATACTTACGAATTCTGTCACAGTTTTCACTTACATTAGAATAGTTAGAGAAATGAAATGAAATGTTTTAAGTTTTTAGGAGTAAACCCTCGTCTACAAGACCAAAATCGCGTCTCGAGCGAGCAATAGGTTTGTTAAAACGTAGTACCGCTTCGAATCTTATCATTACATGATAGCATTTGCTGTGCGGTGGTAGGCATTTTGAATGTCAAACGGCTTCCAGCTAGGACGGCAATACCATGTCGAGAGTGGTTGGGGTTCATCTATTACGAAACCTCGTAGGATCACTCACATGATTATGCAACGCATGATCATGAAGCCATTCCGAAAAAGGTTCTGGATTTCTCGGTGACTACACATGCAGGAATGGCCAAATCCAAGTCTGCAAGGTTGGAATTACCTAAGATGAGTACGCTGGGAGCTTATTGAATCATCCCGTGAAGCGTCATAATCAGATTTGTTAACTTATGCAGGGCTGCACTGAGTGTGAAGTATGCATAAGTAATTGCGAAGGCTAACTTGTAGCAAGTCAGGATACTCGTAACAACTTGGACATTTTCACTGACTTGATATATACCCGTGTCCGTATTGTGCAAACCAAGCGCAAGGAGGTATGTGTAAAAAGTGCACCCTCTTAACAAATCGAACAAGCTGGATTACCTAATCCACCAAAGATCGCAACGAAGAGAAATTGTAGTTGGATAGGCCAATTTGTACCTTGGCAACAAACCCCATCTTCCCTAAATTCAAATTCATTTTGTCTGACAAGCAACTTCTGTTGTTCCCGCTATGCACATTCCCACGATTATGGTGTACACTCACACGTTCACTCTGTAGTTGCCATATATATACAAACCATGCCCACGGTTGAAACGCACACGCTGGGCGTTTGGACCTTGGACTCCTGATGACCATTCCATTCCAATCTTGTTCTGTTTTCCTGACTGTTATGTTACGAACAACGCAGAGATTGACAGAAAGTAACGACGGTCTCTTCTGCAACTTCGACTATACATCCATCATAACAGAGTGCAATGCCACCGCCTCGCCTATCGCCTGATTAATCGCATATTTTATTGGCACATCATCAAGCGCGGACAGCTAGGTCTCAGGAAGTTCGCTAACCCCTGGGTATAACTCAGCCAAACGATGAGAGAAGTCAGCCCACATTTTCCTCATGGTGCACGCATTAGCGTACAGCACTAAGGCGCTGATCAGGCGTGCTTAAGAAATTAATCCTGTTTGGCCCTGGGTCGGAGCACCCGAGGGAGCTGTACGCCTTTTGGTGTGCTACTCAAAGCATGAGTATCAGTTTCTGCAGCTTCTTGCGTGGATGTTACGGGCCGTTTTCTGTTGACTGAGGATACATTCATCGAATAAAAGCAACTATTGTCGTCACCTGCTGGACTCCCAACTTCATTTCCGCCGAGTCCGTCAACGTAGTCTAATCCTGACAGCGAGACTCATGGCGATGTGCTGTTCGGTATGATCGCCTCTGATTAACCAGCGCTTGAATTTACGTCAGTCTTATGTATATGGCATATCCCTGCAGCTATGTTTTTTTCTATTTGACGCGGAAGGGTTTTGTCTAATCCGAAAGCGAGGTTTGTCCGGCTTAACATAAAGGTTGCCTATAGTAGTTTTTGCCATGTGTTCAACCATAGACACTAACGAATCTCGATCCGCCTGGTTTTTGAATTCTACCAGGATTGGCTTAGGACGGTAACCCTTCTTCCATCCCCTTACACGGTTAACACACACTGTGGGAGTAGAAGGCCTCAGAACTACCACACCATAAGATCGCTGATACATCTGTGATCCGCTTGAAATCCCGAATAAATGGCTCTGCTCGGTTAAAAACTAGTACATTTCGGGTTTTACTTTTTGAAGCAGAAGCTACTTTCAAACGATCGATACTGACAGTTTCTCTTGATCCATTCCGGTCAATTACGAAATACTTGGGATGCCTGCTGAGCACCTTGTACGGGCCAGTATACGGTGGTTGAAGTGATCAACGTACATGATCGGCGCGCACAAACACAAAGTCGCAGGTAGACAAGTCTGCCGGGATATAGAACGGTTGAGCTTGTTGGCGAGTTGGGATTGCTCGTAATGATTTCATGAAGCTGCGAAGGCGACTGACATATTGTGAAGCTGTAAGATCATTTGGTGAATCGGAAGATGTCAGAAGTTCGCCAGGTAGGTTAAGTGTACTCCCGTACACCATCTCAGCAGCTGAGCAACCCAGGTCCTCTTTCACGGTTGTACGGATACCAAGAAGCACCAAAGGCAATGACTCGGACCAACGTTCTGAATTCCCGTGACTCATGATTGCGGCTTTGATTTGCCGGTGAAATCTTTCGACTAAGCCATTTGAAGAAGGATGATAGGCTGTAGTCTGTATGTGCTTTGTACCGAGTGTTCTATTCAATTTTTGAAAAAGCGTTGACTGGAATTGAGAACCTCTGTCAGTGGTAATAGTGTTCGGTACACCAAAGTTGCTGATCCAATGTTGAACGAAAGCTTTCGCAACCGTTTCTGCACTGATATCCTGTATGGCTACAGCCAATGGCCAACGGGTAAAACGGTCGACGCAGGTCAATATATAGGTGCAACCGTTAGAGAACACTAATGGACCAACGAGAAACAAGTGAACGTGCTGAAAGCGCTCCGTAACAGGTGGAAATACACCAGGGGAACTGATGGTGTGACGTTGGACTTTGCTTTGTTGACATCGGAGGAAACTCTTGGTCCAAAGTTGAATGTCTTTATGCATGTCGGATCAAAGATAACGAGAGCTAATAAGCTTTCGAGTAGCTTTTATTCCGGGATGTGATAAACCATGCAAATGCTAGAATACGGTACGTCTCAAATCTGATGGGACAATCGAACGGGCTTTATCAGTAGACATGTCACAAACCAGATAAAAATTAGAATTAGGAATAGATAAACGGCGGATTTTACCTGATTTGGAAGTAATGTACCGGTTTATTACTGGGTCATTTTGCTGCGATCGTGCCAATTGTTCAAAGTCGATTCCAGGCAGATCGATAGCACTTAACTGAATCCGAGAGAATGTATCTGCAACCGTGTTTGACGGGCCGGAAAGATATCGAATGTCGCTCGTGAATTGCGAGATATAATTCAAGTGACGTATTTCTCGAGGCGAATATCGATCCGATGGTGCAGAAAGAGCAAACGTTAACGGTTTGTGGTCGGTGTAAACCGTGAAACTGCGACCTTCGAGTAAATGCCGGAAATGGCGAATGGAATAATACACAGCGAGGAGCTCTCGACCAAAGGTACTATATCGTGTCTGCGCTGGCCGCAGTCGGCGTGAGATGAAGGCTAGGGGTCTAATCGTGTTATCGACCTCTTGTTGGAGTACTGCGCCTACCGCTTCGTTTTATGCATCGGTAACAAGCGATAAGCGAGCATTTGTCTCAGCTGATATATAAGTCAGAGTTGTCGCCTGCTCAAGGGCGGATTTAAGCGCGTCGAAAGCTTCGATCGCTTGTGAATTAATTGAAAAATTTCTTTCTTTGCAGCGAAGTAAATCTGTAAGCGGTTGAGCTAACTTCGCGCAATGGGGAATGAATCGTATGTAGTAGTTGACTAGGCCCAGAAATCGACGCAGCTGGTGGATTGAACTCGGGCATGGATAATCGCGGATGGCAGAGACTTTCTGTTCAATGGGTTTAATTCCGGTGGAATCGATGCGGTGACCGATAAAGTCTAGTGTTTCCACATGAAAGCTGCATTTATCTGGATTCACGACAATACCATACTGAGATAGGCGCTGAAAAACCTCTCGAAGATGCTCAACATGTTCTGTCGATGTGTTGCTAGCAATTAGCACGTCATCAATATAAACGTATACGAAGGGCAATCCCTTAAATACTTGATCCATAAAACGCTGGAAAGTTTGTGCGGCATTTCGGAGACCAAATGGCATTCGTACGAATTCATATAAGCCAAATGGTGTCGTGACAGCCGTTTTAGGGATATCTTCCTTCGCAACTGGGATTTGGTGATAGGCGCGTACTAGGTCAAGCTTCGAGAACACGGTTTTTCCGTTTAGGGACGCCGTAAAATCGTGGATGTGTGGAATGGGTAACGGTCTGGTACCGTAATGCGATTAAGTGCCCTATAATCTCCGCATGGGCGCCACGTATCTGCGGTACTTTTTTCAACCATATGCAGTGGAGAAGCCCATGGTGAGGTCGACGGGCGGATGATTCCTAGCTCCAACATATGTTCAAACTCTTGTTTGGCGATCGCCAGTTTGTTTGGAGCTAGTCTACGTGGTTTGGCAAAAACTGGAGGGCCACGAGTGACAATGTGGTGTTCGACCTGGTGTTTGACCACATTTGTGAATGACTGTGGTTTGAAGATCTCCGGAAACTGGACTATGAGTTCCTTACAAGGCTGGGTGACGAGTGGAGTTAAAACTCGAATAGACTGTATGGGTGTGTAATGGTATTTGCCTATTGAATTTAACTTCGTGGTGTTATCAATAAGCCTTCGTTGGCTTATGTCCACCGCGAGGTTGAAATTAGACAAAAAATCTGCACCCAAAATCGGAGTTTTCACGTCTGCAATGGTGAACACCCAGTGGAACGATCTTCGCAAGCCCAGGTCTACCGCGAGGGACCGATGACCATAAGTGGCTATCCGAGTACCGTTGGCCGCCTGAAGGGTCAATCCCGACGGACACTTGCGTTCGGTTTCGTTAGGTGGGATGAAGCTGAGTTCCGCACCGGTGTCTACCAGAAAACGCAATTCCGTTGTGTTGTCACAGATATAGAGGAGACGACTAACCTTGTTGCCAGGCAGTGCAGCCGTTCTTACTGCCTGGCATAATCGTTTTCCCTGCTCGTTAGATTTGGAAACAAAACTGCAGGGTCTGGTGCATTTGTAGGCGCGTTCACCGAATCTGCGGTGGTAATAGCAATGACCTGGCCCTTTACTCCGGCTTCGTGAATATCGTCCATTCGGACTGTGTCTCTGTGATGACCGAGATCGATCATTTCGTGAAGTATGTATGTGCATGCAAAGTTCGTCGAGTCGCGAGTTCAACTCGGAGATTTCTGATTCTAAAGTTGCATGAGTTGATTTATGAGGCGATTGTACTACTGCAATGATTGGCTTATGATTTTCATACACTTGATCGGCGATGGCAGCAAGCTTATCTAACTTGTAATCTTCTACCACCGAAAGTGCTTTTTGAACATCGCTGGGTAGTCTTTGCAGCCACAATTCTTTTAAAATCGGTTCGCTAACTGGTGTTGTACCCTGTAACTCGATCATTCGGCGAAGGAGTTGCGACGGTGTATTTTCACCTAGTTCGATACCCGAGAGTAATTTGCGTAAGTTTTTCGCATCAGATGCTGCTATACGCGATATCAAAGCTGATTTCAGTACATCATACGGTTTATCGGCAGGTCTGTTGTATATGATATCAGCAACTTCCGATGCGACTGCGTGTGGTAAACTTCCTATGACGTAACAGTACATTGCTTTTTAGCTAGTAATGCGTCGAGTTTCGAAAATAGCTTCTACTTGAGCGAACCATAATCTAGGGTTTGCTACGCCAAACTCAGGAAGTGATAAATGATTAATATCTGCTGGGATAGGTGTTGCCTGTGAATACTGTCCATATTGATGAAAAAATGTAAAAATATGCTACAAAATCAAAAAAGTGGGGAGTATGCTATAGCGAAAATAATCGGGCTCAATCCCGTCTTGAGATTTATGTAAACCTGGACAGTTAAGGTTAACCCAACGCTTGCAAGTTGCGCACTCAATTCATTTAGCCACCATTTTGCCACAGATTCCGTTGAGGCAGGTATATTTTGTACTCGTATCTGTTATTGAAAAGTCTGAATAATGATAAAAAAAGAGGCTTGATTTTATCACTAGCGTAACTACTTAGCAAAAATCTCAATAATATAATAAAATAGTCATTCGATTTTTCAGCAAGTTCAAGAAAAATCGAAAATTTTTAATGATATTTTTTTGGAGCGACCAAGTTGAACAAGTTCAAGTTCAAGTTCAAGTTGCACAGGGCTGAAGGTGGCTAAAAGCCAATCACGCACCCAGAATTCCTTCGACGGTATGCGGTTGAGCACCCGGCACTTCGATATCGAGTATACAGTTCGTACTTTCCACACGTTCTTGCTTCCGAATAACTGGAAAGTAAGGTAGGGTTTCTCTTCACCAGCACGGTGAGATGTCAGCTATTCAGGAAACAATGCAATAATATGCGTGAACAAAGTGTGGTGTATGAAATCACTAGCCTAGTTGAGGTAAAGTGAAACACAGTCATAGACTGCATGTGGGCAAATTTACTGTCAGGTTGTCCAGGCCAAGACAGATATGATAAAAATGTAAAAATACGTTTTTTTATAAAGTTTTTTTATTAGACAATATGCGGAAATATGATAGACCATTTAACGTCTAATTCCCTTTTAAAGCTCAACACATTTGGGAGGCTTACTATACAATCTGGGAGCTTGTTCCAGAAGTTTACCACACGGTTGCTGAAAAAGTGCTCACGTGCCAGCAACCTGGGCCTACTCTTAAGAAGTTTCATGGAATTACCCCTTGTAGCTGCTTTAGGTGCAAGTTTAAGGATTTCAGTAATATTATCACCTGTAAGACCCTTTAGAATCTTGAAGGCTTCTATTAGGTCACCTCGCAGCCGCCGTCTCTTTAGTGAGAACAAACCGAGGTCCTTGAGTCTAGCCTCATAAGTTTTACCTGCCTGACCCTCAACCATCCTAGTCGCAAGGCGCTGGACCCTTTCGAGACATGCTATATCCTTTTTTAAGTACGGTGCCCAGGATTGAACGCAGTACTCCAAGTGAGGCCGCACGACTACTTTGTATAAGGGGATGAAGATTGAAGGTTTTCGGCAAGATAACGCTGAGCGAAGTCTGAACAATTCTCTGCGAGCCTTGTTTGCAGCTTCGGCACATTGAGTAGCCCATTTAAAATCGCCTGTTATAGTAATGCCAAGATCCTTCACTTTCTGAGCAGCCGCTATTCTGATAGTTCCTTCTCCAACTTCTAGTTGGGTTGTCGCTAAATCAGTCGTCAGAAGACAGCTCTTCCCCAGGTTTAGTGGCAAGTCCCAGGTCTTTGTCCACTCGATTACTTTTCTAAATCAGAGATAAGCGTATCTCTACTGTCGGTTCCTAGGATCTTAACATCATCAGCAAACAGGAAGCAGCGTGAACTCAAGCACGCTGCCAGGTCGTTTACAAAAATAAGAAAAAGTAATGGACCAAGCACCGAGCCTTGAGGCACTCCACTGAGAATCAGTGATTCCTGCGAGCACTCCCCTGCAATTCTAACATAGTTAGTGCGATTAGTTAAGAAGCTGTCTAACCATCGATGTAGGTCACCTGTGACGCCACACATACTTAGTTTGTGCAGAAGGTACCTATGGTTCACCGAGTCAAATGCCTTTTGAAAATCAAGATAGCAGACTTCGACTACTCTCCCTTCATCGAGGCGTAATGTCACTTCGTCCAGAAAGCTTAGAAGATTGGTTAGGCAGGACCTTCCTTTCCAGAATCCGTGCTGGGCATCGGATAGTAAGGAATTGGCTACCAAATGTTTACATACCTGGTGCCGAATGATTTTTTCCAAGCACTTGCAAAGAATGCTTGTCAGGCTTACTGGCCTGTAGTTGCGTACATCCGAAATGGGACCCTTTTTGTATATGGCTATTACCGCCGCTCGTTTCCAATCATCCGGTAGTATACCCTGGAGTAAGGTAGCTTCGAAAAGATTTCTGATTGCAAGGCTAACTATATTCGCGAGCGGTTGAAGAATAACCGGATGTATACCGTCGGGGCCAGCTGACTTAGTTTTGTCCAGCTGCAACAGAACTGTGGTGACCATTTCCTGATTAACCTCCACCGAGCTAAAGGGAGGTGCTCTGCACTCGTGAGTTTCTAAACAGTTACCTGAATCGCGCCGATAAACACTGCAGAAGAATGAATGCAACGCATCGGCTTTTTCCGGTGCAGTCAAAGCCGTATTGCCATCGTCCAGCACTAACGTACCTATTTCTTCTCTTAATGATCGCTTGGACTGAACATAGCCATAAAAAGCTTTCAAGTTAATCTTTGCTTTTTTGGCAAGTCGGGATTCGAAGTCCCTTTTAGCTTTCCTTTGCAGCGCAACAGCTGAATTTCTGGTCTGTATGTACTGCAGTCTAGATCTGTGAGTTCCACAGAATTTGTACGCCCTCCAGCTACGGTCACGACATCTAATAGCCTTGCGAATAAACGCGCTCCACCAGGGTGGTTTTCCTCGCGTTCTCACTGGTTGTAGAGGAGCAAAATCATCCTGTAGTTGTAAAAGGTGCCCTTTTATAATATTCCACCTGATTTCTACACTAGGTTCTAATTCGTCTGGTTCTCAACTTAGATTCATTGCATTAGTTTTTATTTGGACGATGTCCATTCGACCAAAGTTGCGGGACATCTTTACTTGAGGAGTAGGATGCACTAAAGTCCAGTCAAGAAGAATTACAGCGCGGTCGCTCTTGCCTAGTGGCGAAAGGTATTTGATTCCATAAATATCTCTTTCATGAGACGATAGACCCAAATCTAAAGTTGACGGAGTATGTCCTGTCCTAAACCTTGTATGTTCCCTGACATGTTGATAAAAGGCCCCGACATGAAACCAGTCTAGATATTGCGACTCAACTGACCCTGGTGAAGCTGTACATCATTGCACAAGATTGCTCTCACAAAAGTTCACCTGGACTATGTTTCTGATAGAATGAGATGCGACATACGAGGGCTTGACACTCCGTCGTCTATCAAGAAGAAGAAGAATTAGACACTTTAACTGAATTATTTGTTAAGGTCATTTTTTACTACTGATTGCTGCATAATTCAGTTGGTTCGATAATTTTGATGCGTTTCGTGAAGCATTTGTTTTAATTATTTATAGCTAATCGTTTTATTCTAGCTAAAATCAGTATACTTCTTTATACATTTTACTTAATATTCTATAAAATAGTAATCATTTTATAATACTTCGATTTATCGACTTAAATCTAGATATTGTTCTCACTCGCTTTTTCACATTGCATCGCTGCATAGTGAATCAAATTGAGTGGTTTATACAGTTGAACTAATACTGGAGTTACAGTTTTACAATAGTTGTCATCAATAGCAAACCACCGCATTTATAACACAACGTAAACTGATACAAAAATTAAAATTCTCGAATGATTTACAGACTCGCCTTTTAGGAGATTAGTTTAAGTATTAATATCAATTTATCTTGTTTCATTTTAGGCTAGCAAATGTAGTTATTTAATGGGTGCTGTTAATCTTTTTAAACTCCAAACAAAAAACGTTTATGAAACCTGGTTAATAGTAAGTTGAAATTGTGAGCGTTGAAAATTTGGGCTGTGATAAATTTCTGACGAATTGACCCATATTGTCGTATTGTGATTTTGATCATGCGAGTTTTATCTCACAAGCCAATCTGAAGAAATTTTACTAATGAAGAATTGCCTAATGACCAGAAGCTTCTTATTTTTACTGCCACTCTTTAATCCGTTCTCAATGACGTGCATTCCTTTAACAAGGATCGCTCGAATCTGAAAAGATTGCCCACATTTTGATCAATCCTCGTAACCTTAGGGGCCTTAAGCTCATTTCACTAAATAAAGTTCATAATGAAGCCATATTTTTAATAATCTAAAGCGTTTGGCACATAGGGCCATTTAAAATTAATCCATTGATTTGAAACGTCATCATAATTGCGTTACATTGAACTATGAAATTATTAATTGCCAATTGAATGAGACTTAACTCCAGAATAATTGGAAGATAAGAAGATTCAAAATCCATGACGTATGTAAAATCGTAATTGCTGGAACTAAGCACCTATACCTTGTCTTGAACATTCATTGTGTCAATTCTATGAACGGACAGATCGATGTCAGTGCGACATTTGCGTGACGCTATTCATCGTCATGCATGGCAGCAATCATCCACTGCACATAGAACATTACACACACTTTTCGTGGATATGCTTACACCATATGTTTATCTGATATTCAGTGCGAATCCATGTCGCATGTACCTCAAATAGTCTCTTAGAGCGCTAGCTAAGGCAATTTCAACCTTCCACTTATTGACCTGCTTCAGCCAAATCAGTCTGGCCGCTGTTAATAAATTATCGATAGTTAGGCATGGTAATTGAAACTGAGGTTTGTTTACGATTAATGGTATTCGATGGTACCAGACTATGCAAAAAACTATTCATCGAATGCACCAGAACGCTCTATTATTTGGTTTGAATTGTCTGACTTTATCACTTATAATTAAATTGCTTCGCATAGCGTTTTATTAGCGAGACGCTGTAACGTTACAGATGACCAAATTTTCGAAACTATATCGCTTCTTGGCAAGCCGAAAGTTTGCTATGTAAACTTGAATACAGCTTATCGCATTAACCAGATGATCGTAGTTCGTGAGTTTCTTTTGGCTACCGAATCTCTTTTTATATTCAATACAAGTTGTTTCCGCTGAGACTTTCGATTGAGCCTCAGACGCTCTTTTATTAAAAGCCAAAGAATATTTCTATCATCCTTTTACTTTAAGCCACTCTATGAAGCACAGCACTGGTCGAAACGCATAAGAAATTCAAAAGAGTTTGTGAGGTACAATGATTGAAAATTTCAATACATCTTCTTTGTGCAGAGTGTTTTATTAAAGCGAAGCCAATGAGAATCCAAGTGGAGCAGTAGATCTATGGGGAAATGGCAAGTGATAGAAACTCGCGTATCGGCTTCTAACTCCAGACGGAGATCAATCGTTTGTATCGAATGTATGGTGTTTTAGTTTTAATTTGCCTACCAACTGGAGACTAATTATTTCGCGTACTAAAGTGTTATTAGAATGTATACTGTTATTAAAGTTTGATCTGGCACTACCTCGCCACTTGTAGCGTATTATAATATATTTGATATAAAATGTAAAACGCAATTTAGCTGAGTGGCGCTTAGGATGTTAGAAATTTATATACAAATGTAGGATGTTGTGTTCCTCACTGAGCGACAACGATTCTCGTTTATTACGAATTGCATCTAGCATCGAATGCCTGAAGTGCATCTGGGACGCATGGAAAAAGTTTGGGGGTGTGTGATAAGATTTCCTGAGTATTGAAGTGTTTACGGAAGATGTTTAATTTATTGTCATCTGAACGTCGGCGTCATACTTCGCCATTGCCTGCCCCGAAGTAAAATAGAATTCGTTTATGGCCGTTTTCAGAAACGCCCAGATCAGCGCTCAATAAGGTTATTATTCGATTAGTGACTGTAGATGTTTACTCAGCATAAAATATGCTTTTTGTTGTGAATGGGAATGAATTTTAATGCGATAATGAGGTATGTTTTCAGACCAGCTGTATAAACATTTACTGGTCGACATTTTATGAGTATCCTTTACATGGTTTTGACAAAATTCTACATTTGAGTGAGCATTAAGCCATTTTGTTAGGTAAAGTTAAAACTATCTCACGATTCAGCTCTTGCTATAATTTCGTCTCAGTTTCGTTTCTAATTCACAAATGAACAATCTCGGGTATTATTTCAAAATCAGGTGCTGTACAGAATAATAAATTACCGACTTCAATTTTATAACCGCATTTCGGGTTATCAGTGTTTTGATTTACAGCTAGTCATTTATTCATCTATTTTACCTGTAGAATTCTAAAGTTTTTTAATGATTGTTTTGTAAAGTTCTGCTTTCCGCTCTGTCAAACCTGATAATGTTTTCAATTAAGTAAATGTAAGACACCTTGAATTAGTAAAGTTATCAAATCACGACTTTTCTTTTACGATTGCAGCTATCAATATGGCACTATCATTTACTTCGCTAGAAAATAAACTTTTGAAATCAACCTCGTTCCGGAACAGTAGTCTCTCCACAAGCAACCGTTTTCTCGGCGCTACCACGACAAAAATTGAAAACTTATCTTTGAAAATACCGAAGAATGTCTCTTCAATGCCTTCAAAGAAATCACGAACAGTTCTCATGGAAGGATCTCAAACTTCGCAACCAAAAGGCGCTGCTAAACCTATTCAAAGGGTACTATTACCTGCAGCTCTTAACAAAGTTAAATATGGTACTTTCGATGATATGAGAGAAACCGATTTGTCTGAAATCGAGGATGATGCTGAAATCAATGTTGGAAATATTCAGGAATCCATTTTTCGTATGAAAAGCGATAATATAGATGCAATAAAAGTCGAAATCCTGCAACTTCTTGGTACAACTTTGATCGACGGAAACTCACTCAAGAACTCTTTTATTAAGCAGAAGTTATCAAATTTGATTCAATTATGTGTATCTGAAGATCCTGAATTCGTTTTCAAGGTATCTTTACGTGGAAATTTTTATTTTTAGTCGGCACTTTTTTGCAGACGTGAGCTTAATATAAGACATGCTTCTAATGCACTTCTGGCCCTTGCTGTTTCACACAAGGAATGTCATGCGCATATCACAAAATACTTTTCTACAATTATTTGTTTACCGTCAGACTGGTTGGATGTTGTTAGTTCATACGGAGTAAGTTGGAATAATTAACGACTCCCATGCAGATCTCTGATACTCGAAAACTTTGTATTCCGAAAGTGCTCAGGAAAAGTTTAATTAAGAAATTTGCAGAATTCGACCTCTACCAATTAGGTTTGTTTAGTCTTTTTCGAAATCTAAACATTTAGCAAAGTACAATAAAACCAAAAAGAAAGCGGCTAAGGAAAAGGTTTGTCACGTTTTCATATCTATAATTTTCCCCTTGTTAAAGAGCAAAATCGTGTCAACGCTTGTTCGCCCTCAATCATCCCAATCACTTTCACTCAAATATATGATCAGATATTTGCACATATCTTCTCCCACATTTCCTGTAATGTGTATTCTCGGAAAAAAGTATCCCACCGGGCCTAATGAATTTATACAAGCTGGATTGGAAGGTGTTTGGGATCCTTCTTTGGCTGGAAAACGAATGAAATTGCCGCAGCCATTCACGTGGGAAACGGTCCTTTCAGAAAAGGGGAATAATTCTGCTTCCTGGGAATCTCTTATAAGTAGGTTTATTTTTGTTCATTGGTTTGTGAACTGTGTTAATCATGATCTTGATTTTGTTATTGTGTTCATTCATCTAAATTGTACTTCCATTCCACTTTGGCTTCCTTAAAACTTGCCGTTTTCCTAATTACTTTTCCATGTATATTAATTAGCAAAAGAGATATGCAAGCTCTTGACATTGACCACACGAGTCATACAAAACTTGCTTTCGATCACTTACTGTTTAAAGCGTCGTCTGCAAGCTTGGGAAGAGCGGGTACTGCTCTCGGTTGCTAATCGTAGATCACGCCTCCGGCATGCAACTGACGCCGATCGACCGAGTACTGACTATCGCTGTGAGCACCGCGGGAGAAATTGTCCTTCTCAATCGGTCATTCGAAAAGCTACGGAACATGAAACAGTCAAGCGCTTGTGATGTATACCCATTGTCGAAGAAGGTTAACAACAAACATTTTTACACTGTATTAAGCGCTTAATCATACTCCTTTTTTGGAATCTTAAACTATGGAATTATGTGCTGGTTTTGGTTTCCACGAGTAATACTATGATTGTCGCCAGTTGTAGACTGTGCCATAGAATTCACTATAGTTTTATTTCCATCAACGATTTGTTTATATTTTCTATAAATTCATTCGTTTGAGGCAATTTTACCTACGTAAACAAATTTTAGACCTGTGCTTGTGTATTTTTGCTCACTTTGTGTTATGTTCTCTGGTGCACTTGTATTGAACTGCATCAACTTGAGTATTTTCTCGTTTCGAACTTACGGATAACCCCGAACATCTGCAAAAACCGACGACTCGTTTGAATTAATTGTCTCGGTAAAACATTAATCTGAACGCTTGTCTTATTCATCCAAAGTCAGTCCGATAAACCTTATTTTCAATTATTCTCATCTGCATGCATCTACATCACACATACTGCACGGCCGGTTTCGTGCTGTTTGCACTCATCAAGTAAGGACAGTACGATCATGGTTCACATACCTTGAAACAGTGGAGGAATGGTAAGAAAGTTGCGCTTGTAAGCCACTGTTGGATAAGACGAGCGCGACCAACCTATTCAATCACATATGCCCATAGGAAGAAAAAGAAAATGACTTTTTTGTGTACATGACTTTACAGCAATAATATAAATTCAGCCACACAAAAATCCTTTGCCACAAACGTAACGTGCAAATGTGAGGTTGTGGATTCAATGTCCAATTCACACTATCAGTCACTTCTAAGATCAAGAATAACTGTTTATTGATTAACCAAATAGCGGGCAAGGTAAGGGACGGATGAATTCCCGGATTTTTCGGTTCTGGAATAAGGACGAGATATTGACTTCGCGTAGATGAGAACGATTTGCAAGCCATGAGGACCTCATGCAGTGGGTGTGCATTATCGAGAGAAATGACTAGGACCAATCTGTCACATTCACAGAAGTGTCGTTCGACGCAGGCGTAGGGCATAGAAAGAAAGCCCTCGTACCTTCAACAACCCTGATCAGTCCAGGTGAGACTTTGTGATAAGGTAACGCCAGGATACTTCAAACAAGTGCATCTGCTGAACTCAGAGTCATTAAAGGAAACCGGAAGAATTCCTTGAAGCAGGATACGACGTCGCTGACCAACGAAGTTGGAGAACATAACCTCTACATTTTTGAGGATTGAATGATAAGCCCAGTGAGGATGACCACTGGCCAATGGTATTGATAATGGATTCTAATGCAGGAGGGTCAGCACGTCTATGGTGGTAAAAAAATCAATGGCAACGTCGTCAGCGTATTTGAGAGTAAGGATGAAATGAAAAATGAAAATGAAAATAAGAAATGTAAACAGTGAATAAGAAGGCAGAAAGAATTGCGCTCTGTAGGACACCGCGATTAATCGGGATCGAATGGGAGACTTTGCCGTTCACGACATTATGTTGCACACGGCCTTTAAAGTAGGAGGCTATCCAGTGAAGTATGTTCAGAGGAATAACACAGTCAGAAAGTATTTTAAGCAAAAAACTCCTTACAACACTGTTAAAAGCGTTTGTTTAATCAAAGAAACAAACTTGTACGGCTTTCGATTTCGAATCAAGTGAACGGAATACGTGGTCCGTTAGCACACCAAGTGCGTCAACCGTTGAGCGGTTTTTCCGGTATACAAACTGATGACAATCTTGTACCTGACAGCTCAAAACCATGCCTCGAAGCACAATACTTTCCAGTACTTTGAGTAACTGCGACGTGCAAGCGATGGGGCGGTACTTCCCAGGATCATTATGCGTACCGGCTTCCCACAGTCAAGCATTATAGATTTCTACATGCGTCTATTAAAAATAGTTGAGATAGACACAGAATCTTCACCTGCGCATTCTTTCAGTAAAATAGGGGACTGATTGTCAGGTCCGGCAGCCTTTCAGCGGGATACAGCGGAAAGCGCGCACAAGACTTACGATGCGCTTATGAAAGATGTAGTTGAAATAAAGACGGGGTTAAAATAAAATCGGCTTCGACGGGAAGGGATACGAAAGATTCATTCAAAGTAATAATATCACGTGCCCATACACATGTTATTAAACAGTTTGGTCATGCTAACGTTATCTAACAGTGGCTTACAAGCACAACTCGTTTATTTTTACAAACGCTCATTTGCATGCATCTCCATCACACACACACGAGATGCATGCAAATGAGCTTTTATATTCATGATCATGGGTTTTAAGCCCAGTCTACATGAGTGGGGGCTCATGTGATTGAACAGGTTGGTCGAACCAACTTTACCCATCAGTGGCATACAAGCGCAACTTGTTTATTTATTTTTAATTATTATTCTCAATTGTTACAAATATTTGCCTAATCTTTTCAGATCTCTGAATAAGCGCAACATGATTCACTTCAGACCTGCATGAGTAGTGTAATGTAATAACTGATTTATCGATTACACATACCCTACAACTATTGCCACTTTAATTTGTTTTGAGTTTCCTTTGGACTGCACTTCCATTGTATCCGTTATTTTCTATTAAAGTGTCTGGAAAGCTTCCTTATATGGCTATGCTGAGGAATCTTCGAAATATCATTAAATCTGGTGTCAGCTCAACGGTACACGATGAAGTACTCAAGAAGCTGACGAATCCGGTTAGTTTTGTGCATTGATTGGCTTCTATGATCGTTTTTTTAATTTTCGTTACACTATTTACAATATCACATTCGCAGCTGCATGATGGAGCAACACCAAAGTGGTTTTATGCTCTTCGCGCCATGCTATTCGTTGTTTTTATCGTTGGATGCAAAATGTTGGCTACATGCATGAAGAGGCTGATAATTGCTTGCGAATTATGCTTAAACTGTTCATGACAACGGCATTATCCTTCATATCTAGTTTCAATTCGATAGCGATTTCGCAAGCTTAACCTCTACGTATCCATGATAAAACCGTTCTTACATTCAATTAAACACGCTCGATTGAGGAGGATGCGCTTACGCATGGTCTAAAACGAGTATTACAGCCAGGTGATACCAGCGATACCAGCACTATAAATTCGCTCCATATTGTACTGACATGTATCCTATAACTTTTTTCGTTACTATGCTTCGCGTAACTTCTTTAACTTCATTGTGGTCATCACTTCATGAAGCAAGTTTTTCAATGTACTTTAAGTAAACCTTAATAATTTATTATTTTTCTTCGTCTGTAGCATGCCGTAATCTCGAGCAAGCAATTACCGTTCCGGTTTTTCTCTGCTTACGAAGTACTGGAACAGATGTGGCAGTCGTTGTTCTTCAACGAATATGTGATTCGACTTCGAAGTTAGTTGTTTTTCATATTTTTGCGGTTCTGCCTTCACGATAGATAAATAAACGTAACGATCCGTGAAATTTTTATGACCTGTTACATTTTAATGAAATCTGGCTGAGATCTATACGCCACCTCCATATATAAACCTTATCCTGCTTCCGCTTTTAGTTGGATGAAAATGTTGTTTGAAGTCGCAAGCGTGTATACAAGCAAATATTGCCAATTACTCAACTTTGAGTAGGCTTGGCTTCTGTCAGGTCATCCAAGCTAAGATGTATTTAAGAAAGGGATACTAGCATCGAGGCTTGGTAAGAAATTTCGATACCATTTGCGACACAACAGTACTGCACGATTGCAGACACGTCCATTGGGCAGAGGTTCTCCGACTTATTAATCTATTTACTGTTTTGGTGTTCCAATAAACTTTAAGTGTATCGCAACGTGAAAATCACGAATTCCGCGCGCTGAACGTCAGACGTCAAGCACAATTTATAACGCGAACAGTCCTACTAAAGATTTTCCAGTTTCCTGCCGTTTTCGGTGTTATTCTTTTGTTTATTGTTGTACCAAGAACAACATTGTGTGAATTCTGTTATTAAACTTTTTGTGCTACGAAAATATAAACACAACAACGAGTTACTCGTATCCCAAAGTTTAAGCTTTGCATATCTTCAAGTTATTTTGATGTATAACCCGTTTTAGAATCCGGTAAGTCGCACGCTGCCAATCGTGGGCGGAGGGTTGGAACGAAAAAAAGTGAACCACGGTCCGACAAGATAAAAGATTACATGAAACGAGCACAGTGAGTTAATCGTTCTGTTTTGTTTTCTGTTCCATTCTAATCCACTTTACTATCGGATCTTATCACGTTTCTACAAAAAATTGATTTTTGTTCCCCGAGGTGACTGCAGTACACATATTTTTAATAACCTGAACCATAATCACCACCATACGGTACCTGAAGCTACCTGACCTTGACTTCTATCGATTTTATAGTATTTATCTCGTAAAACTATGCTCATATGTTGTTTTTCTCTGTACACGCTATCAGTTTCCGGATTTCGGACTGCTACTATGTTGTAATGGGCTGGTGGCTCCATACTATAGCGGGTAGGGAAAGAGTAGTCGGAAATGATAGCTGGCGAACATCTGGTCACTTATCTCAACATTCGGGTCATCGGTCCAACATTAACCACTTGACCGGCCGTGTGGAACCCACGCACATCAATTGTGTCTCGCTTCATCCCTGAAGTTAACCTGTCCAACGCTAATCGCGTTCACCCACGAGTCCCACAACACAAGAGAAAATCCGATTGGCGTTTATTACGCACATGGTAAATAACAAAACACACACCTATCTTATATAGACAAACACAATGAACCACAACACTGATCCTCAAACATGTCCGTCCCGGTTGTCACTTCGATCTGATTTGTCAGTCGATTTCGTGCCAACCGGGACACTTCAAGACCTCGCCACGCAGTGCTCGTTTGACCAACATTGACGAATTACATATCGTTCGATTGCGGCTGACGTTGTCCATCGTGAATTCGCTTCGCACTTCCATAAAACTATTGTACTCGAATCGAATGTATGACTGTACTGCCTCGAGTTCAGTACCACAACTGACCACTGGTGTAACGGCAGTAACTTGTTGCGTGTATCTTCTAATCGAATTTGGTCCAAAGTTGTTTTCTTACTGGTCTGTTTAATCCCATCTAACATGGGAAAGTCTCCTATTTTTTGCACACGTGATTATATAGTGAATGTATCATTCACGTTGGCTGTACTAGTATGCTAATTCCATATGTTCGAAGTTTTCTTTTAATAACCAGCAATGCTAGTTGCCGTTCGTCAGAATGAAGCTATCGTCTCGCCCTTTCTCCGCTGCAGATATCGGGATCATTGCTCTCACTTGTCGGTTGTTTAAAATCTCGCCGTTTTTACCTTTACCTGTCTAACTTTTCCTTTGTGACCTACAATGAAACATTTTTGGAATCAAAGCGGTATAAATATGGCAACCAGATTAACGAATCAAGATTTATGGTTGAAAACCAGTGTACGTTTGTTCAACAGCTATGAGTTCGCCCTTTTCGGGTTGCAAATATCATACACAGTAGGGTTCCGTTTCACTGTTACTACCAGGGTGATAATGCATTACGGAATTACGAAACTATTCTCGTCGTATGAAACCAAAATCAACTGAGATCAATCGAATTTCTTTTATGTTGCAAACTAAATTCAGTTATTATCAATCAATACACCTATTTCGGTGTTTGCTTCTCTTTATTTTATATTTATTCTCAATGTGTTTATGTAATTCATGATTACGTTTGTTCTCATCCTCTTTCTCATACACAACGAAGCGCTTATAATCAACTACAGTTTTTGCCCTTTATGTGTACAGGCACAATTTTTAAGTTTCCTCTCTATAAATTAATGGCGTGGCCTTATCACCTTTCGCGCAGTTTGTTGTATATACAGTACTTTTTTATTTCTTTATGTTTTGCTTTATTTACTTATCGTCATTATTTCAGTAGTTCTTCCAACTTCTTATATTGTCCACACTGTATTGTCTGTATGCAGAAACATTTATTTCCAATTAAATGCGGTTCACCAGGACATGTTCGGCAACTCTTTTGTTTCCGTCGATGCAAACCAATTTCATTATTCACCCATTATTATTATTATTATTATTATTATTATTATTATTATTATTATTATTATTATTATTATTATTATTATTATTATTATTATTATTATTATTATTATTATTATTATTATTATTATTATTATTATTATTATTATTATTATTATTATTATTATTATTATTATTATTATTATTATTAT